>JAKSZP010002951.1:0-104999 GCA_022478985.1 Massospora cicadina
GAGATTTCTCTGCATAAGAGCTTAATCTTTTCAACATACCAACTTCTAGGCAGGAGGGTTATCAGGGGTGGGCGCAAATATATGATTTTTCAAAAATTATATAGAGAATTCCTATCTGATAATGGGTAGTAGGCAACACCTGGCTTCATACCCTTAGTGAAAACCTTACATTTCCTTTTCTTTTTTGCTAACCTTTTTTCAATAAGGTTTGTCACAGAGTAAGTTCATAATTTAGGAGTTACGGTAAGGCATAATATAAAGACGTTAGGGTTGATTCATAAGGTACAACTACCTTCTGAGTTTAATATGTTACCCTATCCTGAAAAATGGAGGTCAAGTTGGGGGAATCTGAGCATGCTATGGACAATTTAGGCTGAGAAGGGTAAAAAGGGATAGGAAGGGTGACAAGAGGAGTCCACGCTGCACATCTCATATTTTGTATCTTTTATTGCCCTATTCCTTCAGGTTTAAGTGAGCTCAAGTTAGCTCAGCTTTCATGCTGATGGGTTCCATTAATACACCAGAGTAGCCAAGAAACTGTTGGTAAAGTGGCCGCAAAGCCCTCTAGTTGATATAGGAAACGCCATCTTTTCAGTGGCGCTAAAACGACCTGGGTGGGCGCTATGATGCTCAAAAACGTTTGAAGATGACAAAACAAATGGCGTGAGGTAAATTTTTATTATTTAAAAAATAAACAAGACTATAAAAGCAAAATAGGGCAGTAGCCTCACTAGTAATTGCACTGGCGTTTATATATGAACAAGGAGGCTTATAGCTTGCAATACTTCTTCTTGGGCCCTGCAGTTATGGGTTCAGCATCATCTATAGCTGCAGGGTTCCAGGGTGTGCACTTGAGGGGATAAAGTTGGTTTATGAGTTGTTGCGATAGCTGAGGGTGTGATAGGGGTAATTTGTGAGGTGGCATGAGAACTGAGCTTTAGGGAGGTGATGCGGCACACCATGTTTATCTGGCTCCAATTTATTTTATTTTATTTAAAAGAGGAATTCCAACCAGGGGATGGACAATACTGAGCTCTGAGGAGCAAAACTTATACCAGACTATAATTTTAGAACAGAAAGAGATGAGCGTATCACTCAAACTGAATTAAGGAAAAAATTAAAAAAATTAAAATGATACAACCAGGTCAGGTGCAGTAAACCGCAATGAATCTATGGTGGGGGTGAGTGAGGATTTGGAGATTCATCTTTCTCCTCTGTGTTGGACAGTGTACAGCAGAGTGCTGAGAGCATGGGCATGGGTGCATCCTCAAAATGAGGGTTGAGTTAGTATAGTGGCTCTTGCAGCTAAAGTTTAGATATGAGGAGGGTGGTGATATATTCAGATAGGGTTTACTCACCCTTGAGGTGAACTTTGGGTAGGAGGTGAAGGTGGCGATGTTGTTGCTGGTAATTCAGGTCTTTGGGCAAAATTTTGCGACCATCACAATTTTTGTATTTTTTAGTTGACAACTTGGTGGAATCAGAGGAATTTTTTTGAACTTATTTCATTGGGGGAAGGATAGAGGCAGATTTCCCCTTGGCCAAAACTATGACTATTTACTATAACCTTTTGGAGGGGTGACAATAAAAGGAGGCAACAACCTCTTTGGTGAGTTGGTGTTCACTTTAGAATTCATTGGCATCAAAGCGTAGAGCATTATACCGAGTTGGAAATTGTGCTACATAATATGCGTTTAGGTAAATTTTGAGGCCTGGGCCTCAACTGAGTCAAGTATGGGATTTCCCAAATAATAAACTTCTTTAAATAATCCTAGGGATTTTGGTTGAGAACAATAGGTTGATAAGCATATAGGTGGGTTGAGTTGGGTGGGCTTTTCTGAATTTACTGGGGTCCATGCTGGCACCTGATTAGTTGGATTAGAAGTGGGGGTTTGACATGTAGGTTCCTTTTTAGCTAAATCCGTGGCATTTGCATCTACCTTTTTGGGTGGAGGGGCAGGGAAAGTTGTGCCCCATTCAAAAAAGTTTTTGTCAGTAATGGGAGCATCATGGATGAAATTGAGCATGTGGGCTCCAGCTCGGCTATGGTGGGGCAGCGCTGCTTACTGTGGTCCAGATCAAAACAAATGGGGCAGATCGTGCACCCTTTGTCTATTTTAGCCCACAAAGGATGGGTGGGGGTAGATGGGACAATGGTGAGAGTGGAATTAAAATGGCAATTTATTTAATATTTTGGCATATAATTAAAAAGGCCAAGGCTCCACAAGTCAGTTTGCTCCATTGAGAGCCACAAATTGTAGAATGGGGTCAGCGCCATTATCTGAACCCAGCTAACAGTTTATTGTATATTTTTTCAGAGGGGAGGTGGATGGGGAGGCCTGCAAATTGAGACAAAAGAGTGGTGCCATCAGGCAACCAGGTGCGAGTGGTTGGGATGGGGGTTCCCTGGAACACCAGGGAATATTGGCTGCGGTTGCAGCATCAGCTTCACAGGTGAAACCAAGGTCAAAGTACCCCTTGCTGGGGTGGAAGTCAATAAAGACTTCAGGATTCATAAGACCTGGGCTAGTTCTATGATTTGTTTATTGTTGTAGGGAAACAAATTGCATCTTGCTTCAGGGGAGCACAATGGGCTATGAGGCACCACTTGGGAACATGTAAGGTGGAGGGCAAGATCCATTAGGGAATTATCAGCCTGAGACATTGGGGCTGGTTTTCCTGGTTCAAAAGCTTTTCCAGCTGGGCGGAAGATTCTAGGAGGTTTTACCACTGCCTCATTATCAAGCAGCGGGTGGCAGGGCCAATGACATTGGCTTTTTCTGTGTGTTAGTTTTTGAAGTTGTTTGTCTGCTGTGATTTTTGAATTTGCTCAAAAGTGATGATTGGCTGGCTCTGTCAGACATTCTCCTTCTTGACTTAAGAAAAAGAATGTTGGAGGTACTAGTGCTCCCAAATCTGCTACCATGATTGGCCCATCTCTTGCCCAATCATCATATTATATTGTGGTTATCAATGATATGAGTATCAACAGAGAAAAGACCTTGGCAGATTCTCAGTGGAATCCTAACTATCGGAAAAATATGGTCTATAACAAAAAATGGCTTAAAAAGGTAATAACTAGTAATATGATTACTCCAACTTCTTAGCCGAAATTGGGGTGTTCATTACCACATGGGTTTAATCACCTCCAAGGTGAGAAGATTTTACTTAAAGATGATAGGGTGCAAATTAACCAATCATTACCATGTGAGTCTGACCACTGCTGAGGTGAGAAGATTTTACTTGCTGGTGATTGGATACAATTTATCAAAACATTACCACATGGATTGGTTTTGCCTCAAAAAGTTTATCTTCAATATGATAGGCCAAAAGCTTATATTTCCTAATTTAGATGACTCAGCTTTATATACTTTTGCCTCAAATACCCATGGTCTCGAAATCCAAACTAGTTTAAATAGGAAAAACTAGTATCAAGAAAAGGACCTTCTTCAGGTTTGCCCTGCTTAAACAATAAAAAACTTAAAAAACTTTAACAAAGCGCTATTTATTACTTTTATTATAGAGTAAAATTCTCACTTTAAACAAAATATTTGTGGCATCCGTCAGCAAGATCCCACAAACTGTTGCTCACTACAGGGGCTCACCCTGAATACTTCAATAAGTATTAAAAGTATATTGGAGAGTGTCACCTGTTGGGTGCAAAATGGGGAAGGGACTGAAGATGATGATTGAATGGTTATCCCTACCGCTTTTGATATTTGGAGAAGAAGAAAAATTTGAACGCATATTAATACCTGAGTCTCGTCACATCACCTGGCCTGCTACTGAAGCTATGAGAGACCTTACTCATGGTATCCTTAACCCTGGCGACATTGCATCTCGCAAACAAGTGTCATTGGTAGAGGAACGCCACTTGTTTCTCTATGAGACTAGTGTCCTCCCAGAGACCTATGGTCAGCTTAAAAATTTGACCACCTACATACGCAAGTTTGCTCACCCTGCCTTGGTCCATATGATGCATCTCTTAGCCAGCCATCATGAAGAGCTTCATCGACACCTAGATACCCATGCAGCTCTGAATTTACCTATGATAAGTTGTATCAACTGACCTCCGAACATCTTGGAGCAGTTAGATCTGGTGTTGAAAAAATCTCAACTTCATCATACAGCTGCATGACCAGATTACTACTATGGACACTGGGATTGTAAAGTATGTTGAGGAGGCCATGAAGATATTCTGGGATGAACTGAACGCTTCCTCCGCTAGCACCCACTCGTTGTTGGAGGAGTTTGCTAAAGAACTTAAAAAAATGAGCAAATGCATCGTGACCTTTCAGCCCACGACTCCAGCCTTCAAGAGAAATATGAACAGTGTGTGGCTGTGGTGGAGCGACAGTTAATTCAGGCCTTTTTGCATGTTGATGAGCTTGAGCGTCATCTGTTGCTTGAACCATCTAGCGCCACCACCACCATCGCGGCCAAGGTTGTTCAGCTAGAAAAGGAGCTAGCTCTCAAAGTTTCGTTTAAAAATACCAAATATTTGGCACGTCGCCCAACTAAATGCAAAACCGAAGCAAAAGTGATAAAAGCTTCGCTGGAAAGCCCTGTGCTGTTGAAGGAAGTATTTAGTTGACTAACGCAGGTTGAGCGGAAGTATGAACAGATTAAGGAGGGAGTACAAGGCCCCAGCTTCCACTCTCATGACAAGGAAGGGTGTAAACAAATGAAAGAAGAGCTGAAGAACCACGTGAAAGCCGTGGAAACTGCTCAATTAAACTTAAGCTCAATGGTGTCACAACTCCATTTTAAGTCACTGCAGTGGAGAGCCGAGTGGAAGATTTTAGAACTCATAAATCAGGGTTTGAAGCTCGACTGAGACTATGTGAATCTGGGCCCCTAGAAGCCCTCTCTAAAATGGAAACTTGGCTTGAGGCCATGCATGATCAGTTCAATCACCTTTTGCGGACCTTTGATCAGTTAAGCTACCACTCTGAAATCTCATAAGCAGAAGCTCCAGCTATTCATACCCCTACTGGGAATGTCTATAGTTCATTCAAACCAACGTTTAAAGACAAGTTTATCCCCACGAAGGTAGCATTGCTTCGTTTTTATACGTTTATGAAGCAGCTATGGAAGGGGCGACTGATTGTCAGAAGGCCAAACATATCCTTTCCTGTTTGGGCCTCATGGCACAGGAGGTGATGGTCCCACATATGGATGCTCTTAGCACCTGATATAAAAGTTAAAGAGGCCCTCATAAACACATTCAGTTCAAAACAGGCTTTAAGTATGAAAAAGCAAGCTTTTTACATATGAGTATCCGAAAAGGAGAGTCAGTGGTCGCCTTTGCAAAACGATTCTATATGGAAACCCAGACATTTTTAACTTCAAAGATGTTGACTTTAATGATGCTGTACCACCATTTTGACTGGAGTGGCTCCTTACCCTCCGCTAGCGATGCACATCACCTCAGTTAAACAATATTTCCATACCATTCAAGACATCAAGGAGGCGTCAATAGATTTCGCTGATTTCCATAAGCCCAAAGTTTCATGTGGAGCAGTATCTTGTCCTAGAGTTTTAACCATTGAGGATTCAAAGCCTAAGCCTCGGGCCTTAGCTATTGAAGACAAGAAGGAGCTCATTCAGATAATGAGCCCTGAAGAGCAAAACCCCAAAGAAAAACATCCTGAACGCCCTCAGTGTGAATACTACAACAAGTTTGGACACAAGGAGGCTGTGTGCTGGAAAAAGAAAGCTGACGCCGAGGAACAGGAGCAGGGAAAAGAAATGTCAGCATAGGGAAAGGCACACCTATTGCTGACAAAACTCATGTGCCTGACTCATCTAAACAACTTATGCCAGTACCTCACGTTACTAATACCCCAGGGGATGATTCTGAGGGGGTATGGATGAGGTTGGCTATTACGTTGTAGGAGTACCTGCTGAATTTGAGGTCCCCAATCGCTTGAATGCTGGTGGAGTAGATGAAGCCATCATACCTGAAGAGATGTATCTCTGCCAAATTCTAGGAGAGCCAGTTGATATCAATACTGCCAGCGACGCAGATGAGGTGATGTCTCACCTTAATTTCCTTATCCAGCATGGCAATACCATAAAGTCCATCTAGGAAAATTACCCCGAGACTGCATGCAAACTAACCTCCAATTTTCATCTTAATAAGGTCTTAGCTATCGCCCACTTTTGGGGGGATACTTACAAAGGTTGAAGTGGTTATCCAAAAAGTTCAGGTGATGGCTATCTTAGATACAGGCTCCTCAGTGAACGTAATCTCCTCCAAGTTGATTAAGAAGATCAAACTTGTACCTGATTTGGAGTACAACCAAGACTTTGGAACCGCTGGACCCAACAACACCTGCACACTTGGTGCTTACTCATCACTTCCCATTTGTATCAGGAAGCTTATTCTATCAGCCCTCATAGTGGCTTTGGATAATAACGCTTATGATATGCTTATAGGTACTCAGTTTATGATTAAATATGACGGCATTATCAATATGAAACAAGGGTTCTTGTCTTTGATCAAATATGAAGTCCCCTTAGTTCTAGCCAATACAGAACCCAGTAAGAAGGAATACTCTAGCATTTATACCAAACTCACAAAAACAGTGATTAAAGAAGGGCAGGCTGCCAATGAGCTCCGCACCCCCTTTTCTACATTTCAAGTGGCTGATAAGGTGTTATACTACCATAACCGCATCACCCAAGAAGTGGTAAGCTTTGTTCAATTTGGGAGGGACCTTCTCCATCAGCTACAAAAGAGGCAATTAATACTCCATCAAATCATTAGCTACAGGAGCTTCTATAAACTGGGTACATAGCCAATTCCTACAATCCTACACCCCTCCCAACATTCTTGAGGGGGGCAATGTCGGACATTCTCCTACTCAACTTAAGAAAAAGAATGTTAGAGGTATTAGTGCTCCCAAATCTTCTACCATGATTAGCCCATCTCTTGCTCAATCATCATATTATATTTTGGTTATCAATGATATGAGTACCCACAGCAAAAAGACCTTGGCAGATTCTCGGTGGAATCCTAACTATCAGAAAAATATGGTCTACAACAAAAAATGGCTTAAAAAGGTAATAACTAGTAATAGGATTACTCCAACTTCTTGGCCAAATTTGGGGTGTTCGTTACTACGTGGGTTTAATCACCTCCAAGGTAAGAAGATTTTACTCGACGATGATAAGGTGCAAATTAACTAATTTTAACCACATGAGTCTGACCACCACTGAGGTGAGAAGATTTTACTTGCTGGTGATTGGATACAATTTATCAAAACATTACCACATGGATTGGTTTTGCCTCAAAAAGTTTATCTTCAATCTGATAGGCCAAAAGCATATATTACCTAATTTAGATGACTTAGCTTTATATACTTTTGCCTCAGATACCTATGGTCTCAAAATCTGAACTAGTTTAAATAGGAAAAACTAGTATCAAGAAAGGGACCTTTTTTGGGTTTGCCCTTCTTAAACAATAAAAAAACTTAAAAAACTTTAACAAAGCGCTATTATTACTTTTAATATAGAGTAAGATTCTCACTTTAAACAAAATATTTGTGGCATCCGTCAGCGGATCCCACAGGCTCCAATTTATCTATCTTAAAATTTTTTGCAAAGTTTTTATATTGAGGCACGCTCCAACTTTGGAGGTCCAGCTCTTTATTAATAGAAAATTTTTTCTAAAATCATCAGAAAGGGATTTTGGGGAAATAATAAAAGTGAGGATAAAATTGGGGTCAAAATTCTCAAAATTCAATAGTAAATAAAATTTTCATAATTGGGACATTTAAAAAGTGTCAATTTTTTTGAAAGTTCTAGATTTTTAAGAAAAGTGAGGTGGTTTTGGACTAAACTGGGCTACTTCTAACGTTTTGTAAAGTTGAGGGATTTCTCTGCACAAGAGCTTAATCTTTTTAACATACCAAGCGCTATGCAGAAGGGGGATCAGGTGGGCGCAAGTATAAGTATTTTATTAAAATTATTATGGCCTTCCTAACTGAAAAGGGTAGTAGGCACAACCTGGCTTCATGCCCTTAGTGGAAAGCCTTACACTCATGGCTAAACACTTCAACATCTCAGGGTCACGTTAACTCTACCAACTGGTAGTTTTCAAACTAAGTTTCAGAATTTTTACTTTCACACAATGAGACGCAGAGAAAAAAGATGTGACACCTGTTTTGAGTACCAAATATTGAAAACAACACAGAAAGTTGGAGTTAAAGTGCACAGGTTATATGCACACAACATTATATTATTGTTTGGGGACAGTAATCTTGTCCAAAAACATTTTTAGTGAGCCTTATATATACCTTAAGTTTTAAATCTTATTCAGGGAAGGCCAACCAGGGGACATACACTTCCAATAAGATACTAAACTATGAAATGAACTTCTGCTAGAAGAGGGCACCCTCAGAGAAGCAGACGCTATCTCTTGTTGCCAGCGGGAATTCCAAGAGAATGGGGGGTTACGTGCAGGGGCTTGCGCCACTATTGAGCACATATGTAGGAAGGGGTCTGAAATAATGAACCAAACTGGGATCCAGGATGAGCCCATCTGGCGGCGATGGGGTGGGAGGTATCCAAACTTTCATGCTTGAAAGTGGTCCATAAGGTGTTACTGGAACCGGCGTATAACTTCCTGGAGGATGGGAGTGGAGCCTGAGATATTATCTAGGACAATCTTGTGGATAGTCCACATGGCGATTGCAACTACCAAGGCATGAAGGGAGGGTGGAAGAGGGGAAGGCATGGATAAAGCAAACATGCCTTAGACAGGCTGAAGGGCTGTTCCTGATCCTGGAGAAGCATATGTTGTACCTCACGCCATATCGCTTTTGATGGAGGGCACTCCTCCAGGCGGTGAACCAGCGTTCCATACTGGCCACACACGACGCAAGATGAGTGCAAAGCATTAGAACGTTCAGCAGTATGGTATACCCGTCCCAAGCAGCGCCACACATGGGAACAAATATGCAGCTGCTGAAGAGGATGGTGGGCGTACTTCCAAATGGCTTTCTGGGTATCTAGGGAGTAGGGGATGTCCACCATGTCCAGGTAGTCCACCCTGGCCATGATAGGAGGTCTCATGGGTATTACCTCAAATAGAATGTATAGTCCTTGTACTTCCTGGGTGAACCGAGAAGAGGGGCTCCCCCTCTGGGTGGTGTGCCCAAAGATGCAAACTCTCCACTCGGCGCTCCACATGGAGAGGAGGATCCTTTTGAAGTGGGGTGACGTCCCATGTGGGCCCACAGGAGAAGGATGTGATGCAAGATACTTTAACAGAGAGTGGGGGTGGGTAGGATTGCTGAGGCCCAGGGCGTGGAAGAAGTTAGAACGGGCCGCACAGGACCAATTATGGGCTGAGATCATAGGGCTAGTGACAGCAGAGATCAAGGTGCCAAAGGATTTTGGCAGCATGGACTCAAAGTTGAGCTGGCTCATACCACCAATATGGAGAGAGCTAAACATGACATCCAGGCGCACCGGCGGTGGGCAGCCTAACCAAAATCACCCTTGCAGAATGGCATATAATGACTTGAAGAAACAAGGGGAAAAAGCGATGGCATGGTCCCCAAACCAAACCTTAGAGAGAATCATAAAGTCGGCTAGCACTACCCTGCCTGTAAGGGAGGTGTGATGGGTTTTGGGGGAAGCTATGTAATTTGTAAAGTTGTCTAGGATATAGTTTTCCATCATCGTTGAGGAGTACCCTCCTGCCTCCCGCCACACCCCAAATGGCGGACAGGGCCATCGGTGGGGCATTGCACAAAGGGGAGTATGTTTGGGGCGGAGTGGGGTGGGCAGGGCAATCGATCCCATAAGCTAGTTGACAAGGCAGGTAGGAAATGGGGCGCTGGGGCCCAGCGAGCTTGATACCGACCAAAGAGAACAATTTCGGATTTTGGAGGCGTTAAGTGCAGCATTACTTACCCTAAAGTAAACCTGGATAGTATCTTCAAGCACGCGTGCATCATGATTGGTAGACACCCCAACCACACAGTCATTAGCAAATGCCAACATCTTGACTGGTGCTTGGCTTTGCACATGGACACCAGTAAGGCGGGCATTCACATACCAAAGAAGTGGGTCAAGGCTGAAGTTATACAATAGTGGGCTAAGGGGGTCCCCTTGGCGTAGGCCTCTTTGAGGTCGGACTACATCAGTGAGGAAGCCAGTGAAACTCACAGCCATTGTGGTAGATTCCATTAGCAACATCACCCAATTAATGAAGCGAAAGGGGAGGCAGAACTTGTGGAGGCAGGCTCTGAGTATTCCCAGTTGACACTATAATAAGCCTTCTGCTGGTCTAAAAAACAAGTGCTCCAGAAGCTGTGGCTTGACAGACGTTAGCTACTGTGTGTATATTGTCAAAAATTGACCTTTTGGGGATGAAACCAAATTTTTCAGGGGAAATGAAAGCAGAGATAACCACCCCTAGACGGTTAGCCATAATTTTAGTAAAAAAAAATTTGTGTCAGTGTTAGTGATGAAATGGGGCGCCAGTTGGCCAAGTCTAGATTTTCCCCTTTCTTCTACAATGTAATTGTGAAGGCTTTTTTCCCTCCAGGTAGGAGGCGCATCTCCAGAAGGCAATTGTTCAGAGAGGCAAGCAGCAAGGAGGAAAATCTTTGAAATACTTATCATAGAACTCATAAGGGATGCCGTCTGTACCTGGGCATCTCCTGTATGGTGCACCGCGAATGGTGGACCAGAGTTCATCCTGAGTAAATAAAATTCATCAACTCCGTGAATTGGGATTCAGTGCAGATGTGTGCACTTTTGAGAAAACTTTCCATTTTGGCCAGCGGAATTGGATCTGATCAATATAATTTAGAGTTAATAATTTTGTATTTCAATCGCCACTTTGGCCAGCATATACACAAAGGAATGGTCTGGCCTTCGCACCTGTGTGCAGGCCAAACTCTGGTGCAGTTCAAAGAATTTTTGAAAAAAAGTAAGTGAAACATGTATCACACGCTTTTATATGCTTTTCTTTATACCAAACACAAACCCAATGTTTGTGTTGTCTTACCAGTGCATTAAGGTGGGCAAACACTTCCGCCCACTTGTGACCCCAAGCTGTGCTGTATCCTGCAGTGGGGACGTTAGACTTCAGGTGGTCCACTTCTGACAGCGTGCACAAAATGACTGCCAAGGCAGCCTGTGAGCGATGGGAGGAGAGGTGGCGAGCTTGGCAGATTGTGTTCGCCTTGAAGGTTGACCAGGCAGAAATTGGGTCTGCACATAATGGTGCGATAAACTCTGGAGCTGAGACCATGGATTCCACCCATGAGGAAAATCTTGGCAATGCGATCTTGGTGGGGCAGAGTTTGAACCAATTTGGCACCAGGGCCAATGGATTGGACAAATGGAAGGAAACCAATACAATCCTGTGGTCAGAGGAATTGATTTACATCGTGGTGAAGTGGTAAATTTAGGATTGAAATTTCAACAACATGAGAATAAGGTATGTGCGGGTCATAGACCTTAGCTGGCCATTGTGCACGTGGGGGTGCGACATGTTAATGAGTAGTGGAGCATGATATGGAAAAGTATTGAACAACCCTAGGGTGGCTTTGAGAACGCAAAGGTCAACGTGCCCCTGTGGGGGTGTAGGCGATGAGGGCCAGCGGTCTGTAGATGGGTTCATCCAGCAGTTCATGTCACTAACAATAAACAGGTTGGGGGTAGCAGAAGGAAATTGATGGCTGAGAAGAATTCCCGATGATCTTGTGAACAGGCTGGGGCGTAAATGTTAACAACAACATGCAGTTTATCATCCCACAAAAAGGTGACTACAAGTACGAGGCCATTTAGGTACAATTTTGATGAAATAAATTCAGAACTATGGTACACTTGAACTAGCACCCTAAGGTGTGTAGACCAAAAGGAAAGGGAAGGGAGGAGCATGGTTGCCAATGATTCCTCAGCACCATGCGGACAGTGGGTTTCCTGTATGGCCAGGATGTCCACGGCCAATATTTTTGTAAAAAACTCAGTTTCCTAGCCTGGGATGGTGAGGCCTTGAGTCCAGCGATGTTCAACGTCTATAAATTAAAGGCTCCCCCATTGCACCTTAGGTGCGAGGGGAAGGGCACCTGAGCCCTTCAGCCTTCTTTTTTCATCACGTTGCTGTTTGGCAGTGCAGTATTTTGTGCTATGGAGTATGGTTCAGTGTGGGAAACTTTAGCTGTGAGGTTCACGTTGGCTTTTGCCTTCTGCTTTTTCCCCACTGTGGGATGAGCTTTTGGCGTTGTGTGCATTTTCAGTGCACCATCGCTTGGAGGTGGAATTTTGGCAGGAATATTGGGGAGCAACTTGGTCCCAATCAATGCTTGGGTGCATTTTCTGGTGAAACTGACTTACCTATCTGGTTTTCAGCTTGGGTGGCCCAATCAGCTTGGGCGTCCCAATCTGATTGGTAGAGGATTCACAAGCTGCTTCTACCACAAATGTCTTGATGTCCTCTTATAGCTGGGCTGGCGGGATCATGGATGCAGTTTTGGCCGCCTCCTTGGCCACCACCTTGCGGGCCTGCTTGGCCTTCTTACGCTCCTATGGGGACACAGGTTTTACTAGAATGTAGAAGCCTTGCACTCCACATGGGAAGGCTACATTGGCGTCAAGTGCCAGTTCATAGTGGGCGTCTGCACTGCACATTGCATGCAAGATAATTTCTGTTTGAGTAATGGCCTCCTTGGAGGGACAGGTATGGCCCTTGTGGCCAAAAGTATGACAGAAAGTGCAGATAAGAGGCGCTATCCATGGTGACCCTGAATGGGTGGGAGTTTTGCCCATTGATTTTGACATAAGCATATGTGGGATTTGGGTCAAATCATCTGCTATCCCATGGATGGGGTGAGAACTGCAATCACTTTGCCTGTGAACAGGTTTGGCATGAGCGTAAAGTGCTGCATTTTGAAGGATAGTATTTCTCTGTATATGGCGAGCCCAGCCTTCAGGTGGTGCTCCAGCATGGTGTGCTTGACTGTAGTAGGTAGGAAGTCAAAATTTACAAATATTTGGTTCATCTTAGTTCAGCGGGTGCACTTCATTTTGACTACCCATTGACCATCTGGGAGGTCCACTACTACTCACACTTTGTGGCTTCATCTGCAGCTTCCAAATTTTCAAATACAAGATCCAGGCAACTGCTTGGCATGGAGTGAGATGCGATGTACACCACATTTGGGAAATGTGTGTGTACATCTCCACAAAACATCTACCAAAGCGCCATTTGCTGAATATCCAGGTAAACATGCATTATGTTCCACCAATGATAGTGGCTGGGAGTGCGGCGTATTGATAACTGGTTGCGGCACACTTGCTAGGCCAATATTTCCAGGGAAATGATAAACGCTGGTTTTTTACTATTAATCCCATCTATTCTGCTTGACTCACTGGGGCGTTTATGATATTTGGCTGATGTGGGGCCTACACCTGTGCCCTTAACTTTACTCACCCAACTGCTCCATGACATTGGGCGCCAATTAATCTTCTTGATGAGATTATCAAACTTTACCTAGACTCGAATTAAATTTGTTTCAAAATTGTTTGCAACAAGTGAGAAAAATTTGAACCTTATTTATAATAATAGGGCTTTTATTGTGAAAGCAAGATAGCACATTGTAGTAACAAGTACTAACAGAGGTTTACAGGATCTCTCAAGTAATTTTTCAGGTAAGCACTCTCAGCTTATACAGCTAAAAATCCCCCTTCCAGATACCAATCTTGCCAAGCTGTCCTCATTCTACTTAAAGCTTTTATTATTGCTTTCCATAGTTAATAACCAGCGCTCAAATAGTTGACTAAAATATAATAAAAAATGGGTAAGAAGGTGAATAACTAAGTCTTTAGGTTTTTAATAAAAAGATGAAATACATTGGACGTAATTGAATTACCAGCGGGTGGCTATAATTATTTGAAACCTTATTAAAGACTTATTTATGCCAACGTGGGTCAAAACAGCATATTAAGCTGAAATTATATATAACATTATAAATTAATCAATTTTTGCCGTTGGTTGAACATAAATTTAGGGAATGAGAAAGTTCTGGAAGAAATTAATTGATTTTATAAATAGTAAACTAACAAATTAGGAAACTAATATTAAGAAACTATGCCCATGAAGTAATATATTTACTATAAACTAATTGAAAAAACTATCTACGTATTTTTATATATATGAAATTGAGCAAGTAAAAATAAGTTAATCTAGATGGCTGGTCAACCAAATTAAGACATCTGGTTTAATAAATTTTAGAAAATGGCCTTCTAGCAAGGAGCTTCAGCTTGCACTCTTTTTAATAACAGAGAGTCTCATGAATATTGAAAAGACCTGGATTCTAATAATACTGGGATTTTAATTGTCAAAGAATTATTTTAAAATGACCATACCCTGTTGCCTTATAGGCCATGATAATCAAATCAGTAGCTTGTTGGGCCTAAGAAACAAGGGTTATTCATTAACACTTTCATGTCTGGTGACACCAACATGTTGTCACGTGCAAGCTAAAGGTTAGTTGCCAGTGGCACATGTTGGTGTCACCGTCTATGAAGTTTTAATGACCTTATACAATTTACCATTCTTGATAACGGTATTCTTTCTCATCTTTTCCAACATCTGTTAAACCACTTCAGGTTTATTACCATATTGCTGAGTTACCATTTTATTAAGCAATTCATCAGCTGATCCATCCATTAAGGATATGGTAGGCAACTGTGATAGGTCATCCACGTGTTGATGATTAACGCAGGGCGGTGTTAAGTTGTGCAGTCATCAACTTGAAATTTCAGAGCACTTAGGGCCATCTTTTCTTCAGGTTCCTTAAAAATTGTAATACATAGAGAGGCATGAACAGTTATGATGATGATTTTAATCTGTGGATGTAGACCAAAAAATGTTAAAGCTAACTGACGGCTAGACACTTCTTTTTGGTAACGGTAGAATTTCGTTTAAGTACAGTTAGCATCCAACTGCAGTAAGCAACTGGATGTTCAACCCCATTTGAATTAAACTGGTATAACACTGCCATTACAGCGGTGAGGGATGCGATTTTCTTAATAAATAGCTTTTTAAAGTTGGGGTCACTAAGTATCAGCGCTTGGGTTGAAACATCCTTGACTTTTCAAAGGTCAGCTATTTGTTCCCAATTTACTTTTTTTTGAGAAGGTAAAATAAGCGTACAACTATGTTAAAAGATTCTCTATAGACTATAAATTAAAGATGACCATATAAAGGAATATTTGGATTTTATGCTTGCTTCTTAACCATGTCATTCGTTTGCTGGCTTCAATATTTGCCAGCTGGGGCCGTAGGCTGCGTTTATTAATGAGATCCCCTAGTTTAGGTTGTCCACAAAATGAATTTACACTTCTGGGGCTAAATCTTTTTGTCAGCCTTGGAGAGGTAATCGAAACCTTTCATCAATTGTTGTAGGTGGTCATTAAATGTTTCAGAAAACATTTTTTATAATAAAGATAAACTAAGACACAAAAAAATTAAATCGGCTACTATAATTTACATAACCATCTGTAAGGTTGTGGAGGCATTGAACAGCTTCTTCAGCATATTGTGAACTGGTAAAAACCCTGGGCAGTAATCAAAGAGCATTTCTCCTGGCACTTTTGCGCGGTCAATCTGCCAATATCAAGAAATAAAATCCATTGCTGAGAAGTATTGTGCGCCACCCAAGCGGTCTAGCACATCATTGATGCAGAACGGATAAGAATCCTATTTTAATAATGGTGTTAAGCTTCTAATAATCAATAAACATGCGGCTATAACTGTCTTTTTATTAATAAGCAACATTAGGGAGGCCAAAGGATTATTGCTAGGCACTAAGATATCATGTTGCACTAGCTAATTAATTTCTTTATTGATGACTCTATCAGCTAGAAAAGAGCTACCAATAGGATGGAGGCAAATGACCAAATATTTTCAGTATTGATTTGGCGTAACACATCATGTGCACAACCCAAATCGAATTTTTCCTTAGTCAAATCACATTTTACTTGTTAAAAAGGGCTGGCGCATGCTTATTATTCTGATCCTCAAAACCTGAGATGCTTTTTTGAGGTACTAAAGAACAAAAAGAGTAATTGGAATCCACATCTAAGCCCAGTTCTATAAAAGTACTTAAATTGTGAATATTCTGTACTCCTTCAACAGGTAAAATATTTTCAAAAGCAACGGTTTAATGTTCCCTTTTTTCTAAATAATATATATATATAGACATCTAAAAGCAAGGATGGTTAGCCTGGCAGGTAAAACTGCTTCCACCCTAGTGCAGGTTTCGAGTTTGAAACCTGTACTGGCTAGAAAAATTCTTGGTGTGGTATATTTGACCCAAGGTCAACCTACCTTGAATAATAGACATCTAAAAAGCATCTCAATCTCTCCATGATCAGGAATAAATAATTCTAGGTGCAGTAACAGGTTTCTTAATTTAAAACGACATATATATAGCAAACTTTCTAATGTATACTCCTTTTAGAATTCTCAAGTTATCTACAGTTCCCATTATAAATTGGTGGACAATGGAAAAATCAAATTATGATTATACCTCAGAGGAATGCCATTGGTTTCAATGATTTAGATTGGCAATTGCTGAGTTTGACCACAAATATATTAGTAGCTAATTATAATATGCAATCCTTATAGGTGAGGTTAACAACCCCTGATTATGAGGCAAAGAGACCTAATTTCTTTGTGAAAAGGAAGGTGGTGTCCAAGTATTTCTAAAGTATTTTCTTAGTATCACCCCTAATCTCATAATTTCATGTTGGAAGAGGTTCTAATGAGAAATTGATAAACTGGTCTTGGGAATATGATAGCTGGAGCTGATATCACAAGTGACCCTAACCTCATGGCAGTGCACTATATGTTCCTAGAAAAGTGGTATTTGGGGTCCCAAAGTAACATAAACTTTGTGATGGTCAATATCCAGGGACAGAACAAAAGTCTTTAATAATTTAGTGGACACTGTCAGATATTTAGCATATCTAGGAAAGATGGCTTCCAACAGTATTACAGTACCTACAATAGCACCCATAGTCTGCATGACATCACTTTTCTGAGGATTTGGGAATAGATACTCTTTAGGAGAGGAGTAGAAAGTATTGGTCTACAAATGTTAATCCAATTCTGACCACCATGTTGAGATTGACAATATTTATGCCCATGTCTCTTACAAAGAAGAGTGCTAATTCTGTTTAGCGGGGTGCTTGTATCTGCCATTCTGATTTAAATCAAAGTCAGATTGGTCTAAAAAATACATCTAGAAGTGGAACACCATTGCTGTACCTCAAATCTAAGCCCTAGAGTGTTCTCATTAACATTCCAATCTGTTGTGGTATTTTCTTCAAATTTGGTCTTGAGAATGATGGATCAAATTAGTCATTTTTGCCTAATAAAGTGGCAGTGGTCGATTGCTCACATACGCTTAGGCTGGAGGTTATAGAGGTAGACTCACTGAGTTGGGTTCCTTAGATCTCTCCACCAAGGATTCTACTAATGAGAAAACCAAGGAAATGGCCACCACCTTTACCGAGAACAATGATTGGGGTCCTCCAATAAATGCAGCTGTTTTTTGGAGGAGTTAAAAAACTTGAATTTAGTAAAATTTAAAATTAAAAATTTTTCTATTGACGTTATCAGTTTATATAAGGAAATACAATATAACCAAAAATTTAATGTGGCAGGGCCCAGTTCTTATTAACTTGGGGGTGACTTACATACTTCTATGAAAACAGGGTGGCAACCAAATATTTTAAGGATGATAGGGAATATGCTTTTTATTCTCACAAGTATATCACTGTTCTCAGAGACCTCCAGAATTTAAAATTGCATATGACGTGTGCAATTCTTTGGCTTAAACTTTAATAGCTTTCATGGGCATTGGATTTTTTTATAATCTCCCCTGGGTTGCTTCATCTGTGTGAGTTTTTTTGATCACTTAATAAAGGGTTTATTATTTCATTTTTTCAAATTTTTTTTCCTTGATTGGGAAGGATGATTTTGCCCCTTTCAGGAATTGGATTGCAGCCTGCATGTATAATTGTAGATCTCTTATCAGTCATCCCTAATCTTTTCCATATACATCTTGGCAGGTTCTGTAATATTGAAGGGGTCATTGAGTCCATTGACTTGGGGTTGGTTTGAGCAATTCTGGGTGGCACAGCGGCCACCCAAAGCTCATTTAGAGTGTGGCAGAAGTTTCCTATTCTTTTCAGTGGTAGTTGTTTGTACATAATCCTTTTTTTAGAATGTGGTGCAACCTCTTTTCCAGCATGATGGCCTTAGTGCGGACCCTTACATTATCTTCCCTAGAATTACAGGGCCTATTCCCCTAGGGGGCCTTCACCAGGTTGAGGTTCTTGTGTTGTAAAGGAAGTCTGATGGCAGCAATGCTGGTGAGTTATGACAAAATGTGGGGCCGAGGGTGCATTGGGCCTTTGGGTATATAACTTCTCTTTCATCACTGTAGATAACAGGGTAAGGTGAAGGAACAGGCTTCAAAGCTGCTCTGAATCAGAAGTGGTTATCTTTAATAAATATATAGCAAAATCTAAAACCACCAGGATGACTAGGGTTTTCTGAAAAAACTCAGTACAATCCTAAAAACTATGAAGCACAAAATGATTATAATAGCGAAAAATGATAACCCATTTATTAAGCGTTGTGATATCTCTAGGGTAGTAGGGTTTGTCATGCACAGGACGTTACTTGTTGGACTGAAAATTGGGATCTCCTTATACTTCAGATAGAGGTGCATGATGACACATCATCCTTTGTGTCATGGTAGTTTTCTGGAATCAATAGGGTGGTCTCTTTGTCACCCTAATTTTATTTTGCATTTGGATCACTTCTCCTTCCATTATATAATTCAGGGGCTGATGCCTTTATTAAAATAGAGTCAGGAAAAGATATTGTTAGAAAAATGGAGATATGAGTTTGACCTTAATCATTTTTTCATCTGTACTCAGTGTGAGTTCTGATAATGCCCCACGAGATCCTGTCAGAGGTGTATAAAATTTCTGATAAATCACACATAAACTTGGTTGATGACCATGACTTTATCAGCGCTGACAATGGAATATTCTGATCCGTGTTTGTGTAGGACTTCAAATGGAACAGGCCATAAAATTGCAAGATTTCTGGTTTTTCCTCTGGGGTAATGGTGATATTACATTACAAAGTCCCTAGGTTAGTGCACTGGTAAGAAGTGTCATCATAAATTGCGCTGTCCCATCTCCTTGGTCAGGGGTATGCACCAAAGCATCCATGGCCAGTAAATGCAATCAGATATTTTATCTGTAAAGGCTTTCATAGTGATATATGGTGTTCTTGGAGCTGTTGATGTAAGCAAGGGTTGTAAAATTGTTGGTAAAAGGGGTTACCTGCTATATAGCCCTAAAGAGGAAAATCTTCATCACTCTGTGATAGCTGCCTGATAGTTAAGTAGACACCTAGGATAAAGTGATTTTCATCGTAGCAGGTCAGTAAAAGCCATCTTTCTCAATTGAGTTAAAGTGCAATTAGCCCTTTCTACAGCCCCAATGGTGGAGAGGTTTAGGTAACCAAAATCCTGGCGAGTGTCAAATAGGGCATTTAGTTCTTGAGTCACCTTTGAGGTGAAATTTAAACTATTGTCAGATAAAAGCACCTTGGAATACCATGCTTTATGAAGAGTTTCCAGTACAGGAATTAGAAGGTTGCTTGAGCAGTGTTCATAGAAGTTCATAAATATTCAGTTCATTTGGTAAGGTGATCCTTGACCAAAATTATATATTGGTGACCATGGACTCATATAGTCAAAGGACTTATAATGTCAATGTTTACCATGTGAAATGGGGCCAAAGGAGCAACTACTTGGTGTTGAAACCTTAGGTTGCGCCTACCATGATGGTGACAAATGATGCAGGCTTCAAAACATATAGAATAAAGTTAAACATTACATTCCAAAAATAATAAATTTAAAGCCATTTGTGTATTTTTGCACCACATCTCACTATGTCCAGTAATAGTAGTGCCTTCCATAATGACCTTCATTTAAATCAGTTGGTAGGAAAAAAGGGAGCCATTTTTTCTCTACAAATTTATAGAGCATGTCATCAGTTATATGAATAAAGACCACTCGTGTTATATGTTCACTTTATTTCAGGAATTTATTATTGACCTCAAATTGGAATTACAAAGGAGGTCATATAGGCGGCCAAATTTTTGGCAGATAAAACTGTCAATGCTGGAAAATATGATAGACCAATAGAATTTTGTTATATGTCACTATGTCATTGAACAATTCAAAAAGATCATAGTTTTGTAATTATAAAGCCCATTGGGATAATTGGCCTTCATGATCACACATCAGATGCACCAATGAAGGGAGTCATGATCCTTTACTACAGTAAAATGCGTTCTATAAAAGAAAAGACATAATTGCTTAACGGCTAAAATTACTTAGACATAAAACCTCAGTGATAATATTGTTCTGTTTCGCTTTAGTGAGAATCCTGCTAAAGTATGTGATTTGTGGGTACCTAGTTGTCTCATTGTTGCGCCTGAATGACATTAATGGCAACTTCGTTGGCTTTGGTGAAAAGCAGAAAAGGATTATCAATTTGATAGGTATTAGAACAGGAGATTTAGATAATTCTAGTCATAAGGCAATTAGAAAAATGTTGTAGTAACTCCCAGTGGAAAGGAGCATTCTTCTGTAACAGGTAGACCAAGGGCTCCATAAGTTTGGCAAAAAGAGGTATAAATGGTGGTAAGAACCTATCATCCCCAAAAAACCTAGGTGTCCCTTAGACTCCTTGGAGGGGTCATCTTGTAGATACCCATATCATTATTGGTAGTATTATATAACTTTGTTAGATATCTCATGACTTAAAAACTCTAATTGCGCTAAGAAAAATGTGCATTTTGATGGTTTTAATTTTAAGGATGATAAATGTAATCAGATAAATACTTGGTGTAAGTGATTAAGATGGGAGCCAAAAAGTTTAGGAAAAGAAGTTACTATCTAAATATATCAGGACACAGGACATTTTTAAGTCCACTAGTATACCATCTGTTAGGATTTTAACCAGATGAATCCTTTTGATAATATTCAAATCAGGAGTTTCATTTAGTCAGGCGTAATTGCTGGCTAATCACCTAGTTCAATACTATTTAATGTTATACGTTGAATCGAGTTTAGGTTTTTCAGAAGCTGCATTTGCTGCCAAAATGCCATCTGAAGATAACTAGGGGGAGTTTCCAACAGAAAGCTGAGAATCCGTTATGAATTGTCCAAAATTGTTCTGCAGCCAAATTTGGAGCATCAGTGACTCATGTCAAGGATGCTCAAAAATCATATTAAATTACAAATTTATATATGATCAACCAGAGACTTATGCTGAGGATGGATTGGTCTAATTTAATATTTGTTGAACAGATGAGCAGATCTGGAGGGAACCACTATGAGTATGAATGAATAAAGTTTATGATCTGATAGAGGTTTGGAATCAAGAGACCAATGGGTTTTCTGGTAGTTGATTGGCCAAAGAGCTCTTGGGCGCAGTAGCCCTTAAAGTAGTATAAATATTCGTTCGTTCCCTCCTAATAAAAATCTCCCGTTTGCTCATCTTTCCTGTTTGTTTGAAGTAGCTTAGTGCAACTAGAGTGGGGAAGTTGGGATAGGAGATCCCTGATAGGTGCAGGTGATCACGCCTGGAGTGGCCGGCGCTGCCAGCTCCCATGCTTCCTCTCTATGAGGAAGTTCGGGAACCTGGCCAGCCAGCTACCAGCAGATGAGCTGCATAGCCACCAACCCTAGTGGGGTGCAGCGCGGGAGGTGCCATACCCGCCAAAGAGTGGGGATTGACTTGCCAGGGCATGCCCAGATGGGTTGGTGAAGGGTTGCAAGGGTGGGGTAGCGCGGAAGTGCCTGAGCTGCCCAAGAAGGGGGCAGGACTTGCCGGGGCACACGCTGAGGACGCCTGGGGCTAAAGGCGAAGTTGTTGGTGGTTAGTTCGTAGGTTGGGCGCAGGACTTATAGGGGTTGGTAAGCCAATGAAGGCGAAGTACAAAAGGGCCACCAGTCTTCATACTGGTTGGCCTGGCACACTAGCGGAGCCCAGGGTCAATTTCATGACACCATCTACAAGAGTTTGTACTCCAAAACGTCCTAAATAATCTTAGGATTGGTCCAAAATATGTATGATTGTCCTCCGGTGGGGTTAAGCCTTCCAAGATCAAATGGATCGTTAGCAATTGAGCCCTTGCCTATATCTGGGCAATAATAAATAAGATAGATTTATGAAACATCACAAGATGAGACTCTGTCTTTACTCCAGCAGTAACCATATGGACGCCCTTGCACAATGAGAGGTCAACAAACTTGAAGCCAATTAAAGAGAAAGGCCACAGCTTAACCCTCATACTATATTAGAAGTAAAGATACTTATCAAAGTAGACTGAGCGCCAAAACCATCACAAGGAACTTTTTTATCATATAAATATCAAAAGCTTTTAACAATAAATATTGTTTTTTATTTCATATATATTACTTTTCTTTCCTGTAAAGATCACATTAGTTACATTGATTCAATTCAAAAGAAAATTTGATAATCACACAGGAGAGATGGGCGACATCAATAAAGCAAATTTTATATTGGGCGAAAGTCATCCCAGCAATGTGCAGAACGGTGCGCTGAAGGGCAAGAAACGCCCTTTCTGGGGACTGGGAAACAGTGTTACTAAGAAATCACAACCACAGACACCATCCCAGTTTGTGGAATTCACAACTAAACAAAAACGCATACTCAAAAATCCAATACATTTAACTCATTTCACCGGTAGATAATGGGATCTGACTCTATCTAGGGGTTGATTCTTCAACTCTTTGGGAGAAAGTGGGCGAGGCACAGTCCTACCTTTTCTTACACGTTGTACACCCAGACAAACCATGGCTGGATTGACATGGGATTAAAAACTAAAAAAAGATGCAGATGCCGCTGCAATAGTTTGTGTCAAAGTTGCCATTCATAAAGGCAAATGAATTGTGCACACCATGCGCACCAGTTATAACAGAACAAAAAAACTTTGTTCATCTTTTTTGACTTGCTCCCAACCAACATCCCCCACAAGGTGATCAAGGAGGAGCTCCAAGCTGGACTTGCCAGCCTATGGAAAGATTAAGCAATTCGAATTGTATTAGTATTACCTTATGCTGAACTCTGTGCACAGGTAAGGCGATAGCTATGATCAACCTGCTTCCCCAAGGTGGCCAGGGGCCTCAAAAAGATCCCACACACAGCAGTCTTTCACCTCTTAGAAAGGGGCATGTCAAAGGTATTTCATGTCACACTGGAAAATGCACCACCAATCTGCAATCACTGCAGTGCATTCGGGCTCAAGGTGCATACATGTCATGGTTAGAAAATGACTTCATCCTTGGGATCAACGTGAGAAACAAAGCTGCATGTCGGGAGGCCAAGAAGGTAATATTGGCAGGCCTCCCTGACCTTAAGCATACCATAGACCAACGCTGGGTGAAGGCAAAATATGCCCAGGTTGGTCCTATGGATGCAAGAGAAGCTTGGTTCTGTATGAGAGCTGGAGCGTTAAAATGAACTAGCTTTTCTATGGATAAAAAGGTTTGCTTTAGTTTTAAGAGAATGGGTCTTAAAACCTATTTAGCTTTTGAAATTTCCAGCTTGGGTTGGCTGCTCCTAAAATTATTTACCCAAGTTTGGTCGATTACAAAGTAGAGTGTATTGCCTGATGTAAGTGTGCGCCTATTGGTGCGCCTCAGCTTAGGCCCACTTTCTCCAATTTATCATTTTTAAAAATTTCCTTAAATTTCTCATGTCAAGACCAATCTCTCCTGTTGGTCAACTTCCCTTACAATAAAACCCCTTATTTAGTACACTGTTTTGTATTTATGTTATCTTGGACGATCCTGTGTGCAGACCTCTTTGAGGAGGTCTCATGAAATTTTAACCATTTACTTTTATCTACTTTAAATATATCTACATGCTCACCATTGGGTCGCCCAGGTTCCCTCCAGCCTAGGGTGCCCATACATCACCCTTCCGAGCCTCATGTGTCTTACTTTTGGTTAATTCTTCCACTGATAGCCTTTCTCTACCTAAATTATTCTATCTCATGCACCCTCTGCTGGGCTCTAATCACTTTTGTACTATCAACTAGTTCCCTGGCGTTGGCCCTGTGTACCATGCACAACTACGCTGGAAACAGGAGAGTTATAGGTACTCTCCTTACAACGCATTCCCCATGAAGGAGGGCCTAATGGCCCAGACTTCTGTGACAACACCATGGATGAAGGCATCAAAGACTTCGCCAAAATAATCAACACTAATAACTCCTTTCTCGAGGGAACTTATGGGCAGTATAATCTCATTGACCCAGTTTGACCCAAAGTTCACAAAATGGCATATAAGGCCCACAAACGGGCCACAGCCATGTTAGTATTGCTAAAGGCTTCCTCCATCACCCCCAGCTCATTCAGGAAGACCTGGAGGAAATTAATCGATCCAAATAAACAGATCTAAATACCCAGGATGAAAAATTTCTCAACAATTTTACTGAAACACCACATGATACCAATCCAGAAAATTTAGCTGGACAATTCATCTCCACCATTGGAAAACATACAGGACCCGCAGAGAACATGTTCAAGCCCTGCAACCACATAAAGCAACCAATACAATGCATCAGACCACCATAATACATGAGCGGAAGAAACTGACTCAAACCCACTTAATGGTAGGACCAATGCAAAATTGGCAAGGGGTAAGGGATTGAACAACTGCATAGGTGGGACAGGTCTGATCACCCGGAGCCAATATTGGAAATGGTGCAAAGGGATAGGGCCAGATGTCCCTCCCAACTGCTCCTGAGGTGCTGCGGGAACCTCAGTGTCCATCTGGATGTTAAACATCGTGGGAGCCAGGGATCAATTATCCCAAGCCAAAAAGCTGACTTCCTGCAGAAACCCCCTGTAGATATCTTGGCCATCCAAGAAACTCACTGTCTACAAGAAGAAGAGAGATCCTGGTCAGCCAGGGTCTCACCATCAAAATATGTATGGACGTCTCACAATGGGATGATTGTCCATAATCATAAAAAATTAAAAACACTAACTTGATCTCCTATCTACACTGCTGCATCCTGGTAGCAACGATTGCATGCCAGGAAAACACAATCTTGATAGCTTGCATTTATGCATTGTGCACTACTGATGAGAGAAAGCAATTTCTTGAGGCCATCCCTACACATGCCATCCCACCAGACACCATTTTACTGGTGACTTCAAAGCTGGGCTGACCCCAATACAGACCAATGGTCTAAACCCAGGGGATACCCCCAGAGCACATTTATCCATGCAATGAAGGCATACCATGGTATACACAATACTCTCTACCCCAGATCACCACTCCTCCCCCACATGACTCGCCCTAACATACACAAGAAAAAGCTCATCTCAATGTGCCAAATCAACTTCATCCTAACTCTGAAATCTCACCACTTGAACATTTCCAACCTTTTTGACCACAAAGATAAAATTTCCAACTACTGACTCATTTTGTGCAGCTTTTGCTAACCCACACTTTTGCACAGATGTCAGACTGGAGGAAGATGTTTTTGGAGAACATAGAATTGCCCAAATTATCTAACTGGGTTAAAAATGAAACTACAATCTTCAGATTTGTAACTTCATTTGTATCAGACCCCATTAAATCTGGGCAAATTTCAAAGTCATTTTAATAAATAAAACTCGCCATCTTGCCTCGTGCAAGTACACCACTGACACAGCCACTATCAAGCGTCCCTTGGTGGAAATGAAACCTCGAGATCAACACCCTGAAGTCTGGCTACAGCCCCAACTTGGGGAGTAAATAGGCGGAAATATCTTCCCGGCTAATCAACCTCATCTTCAAATTCCTGCACAGAATCAATGTTTTAAAAAAAGGTAATGTTAATAAAAGAAAGAAAAAACTGCTTGACATACTTCTTCCATCAATTTCACTCATGTGGCAACCAACCCATGTGCACACAGGTTTGCAAAGGTGATGGCACTGAGGCAACTGACCCAGCAGATTCAAGGCGGAATTATACCTCTATAACACCAAACTATACCGCATTACTCCAACTGACCCCCAAAACATTATAAAAATTTATAGACACCTCTGGAATATAAAGCACACCGCTAGACTACAACCTGATAATTTTAATCACACCTAAGGAGCTCTGGGACACAGTACACGGTGCACCACTTAGGAATTGCCCAGGTCCTGATAGAGTACCCTAAAATTCTGCAAAAAATATTTTAAACAAATTCCCCCTTCCTCTTGGCATCAATGAACTAGTGCCTGCTGGAAACAAGCCTCCTGACTGGTTGCCAGGACTCCAATTTCAAAACCCTGTTTATAAAGAGCGACAAACTCACCTGGCCAACTGGCGCCCAATTACACTCTCTAACAGTGACACAAAACTATTAACAAATATTTTAAGCCACCAGACTAGGCAACGTAGCCTCCAAAATCCTGTCGCCCAATCAATTTTGTGTTCATATCAGGGTGATCAGTCTTACCAATATACACTCCATCGCTAACATCTGCTAGTCCAAAGCAACTGGAGCCCTATTATCCTATACCAGGAGAAGGCATTTGACCGCGTTAACTGACCGTACCTAAAGGAATACCTAAGCGCCTTCAAACTCCAACCCAGATTCATAGACTGGGCAATGATCCTAACAAAGTCTGCATTCATGGCTGTCTGTGGCCCTGGCTTTATGATCAACATAATCACACCGTAAAGAGGTCTAAAGAAGGGGACCCCCTCAGCCCGCTGCTGTATAACTTCAGCATTGATCCGCTCCTTCAAGTCACTGATTCACGCCTCACGTATCACTGCACAAGGACAAACAACAATCAATATACTATCATTTTTGTATGACTGCATGGCAGGTATAGCTAACAACAAAAATGCTGGCAGTTGGAATGCACCCAGGATAAATATTCCATTGTGAGCTCTGCATCGCTCAACAAAATAAAATAGAAATTATCATTCTAGGCAAGTTTACCAACAACTAGACTACAACACCCAAACACCACAGCTCCTCACAAAAACAACACAATCTTCCTACCTTTTGCATCACCCCCTAAATCAGCCCTGCTCGCCACCTTGGGATGTGGCTGGGAACAGGGGGGGTATTTCAACAATAAAACTGAGAAAAACCTATTATAGCAGTTGTTGAGTCGCGTCACCTATTCAAAGGAATATCCCCAGGACTAATGGGGTGAGTAACATTTGCTAACTAATTCATTCATTCAATTCTGTGGTTCCCTGCCCACGCAATTCCCTTCTCGCCTTCATTTATAGCCTCAGTCCGTGCAAAAATACAAGGATAGTTGTGTCCCAGGTCCCAGCCACCTGTATGAGTGGAAACAATCTTTAGGCCACGCTCCAGCAGAGGCATAGGTCTAATAGACTTTCAAGACCACGCCAACCACATATCAAGCATGGATAAAGGAAGTCCTAGCTTCAAACCTTCCACAACAACACTGGACCAGAGCGGTGAGGGCCAACTTTACACAGGCGGTCAAACTATCCAACCACCACAACCTGTCCAGCCTGCTCACATACCTTACAAACCGTCCCAAGGCAGTGGGCCCTCATTGAACCCCCCTCACTTCAAACGCCTCCTCTGCACCATTCAGCACAAAGGGTGGACAGTCACTATCACAGGCACAAGTCAGGGAAGGGGAAGGCTTAGAGCTTGCTTATTCTAAGGAGATCGGACAACCATCCCCAGAAGGACACACAACATGGCCCCAACCATCACGAGAATTGACTAACTGGATGTCTTAGATATCACCTAAGACCTCATGACACAATAGGCAATATAGAGGCTTGCACATCATTCACACTTCCAGCCAAAGGTAAGAGCTATCACCTGGAGCTGCCTCAGAAGAACCTACAGGACAGCGGAATGCTTCAATTCCCTCCATGCAACATGCGCAGTTTGTGGAGGCGACAGCACCCTACACCACAGCATTGAAGCATGACCACCATCTAGAGCCATATGGCATAATGTGGTGCGTCTGTTTAAAACCCAAAAAGCCAAGATCTGCCATTTTCCAGAAGCCTCCTCACAATCCATCTTAAATCCTCTATATCACCCACAATTTAAATCATTTATATGCACCATCATGCTGTAGACAATCCATACTATAGCGCTGGATGCCTTCAAGGGAATTGTGCCGACCATCCGTGGGACAATCAGCAGATTTCACCTTCACCTACTGGAACACTTTCAAGCCTGGCTATATGGATACATGAAGCCAAAGCAACATAGGCTCTTTGAGTCATGATTCCCTTTCTGTTTTCTCCATGCGGACGCCTTGCTTTACATCTGCTCCATAATAGGGGAAGCCCCTCATAGAATAGGTAATCCAACCCCCAAACCCTAGCAATACCAGCTGACAACAGGAGTATCTCATCTACTCTGGGGTTCCTAAATTTCGCACTAATTCACCTTCCCCATATCACTTCCATATAGATCTTATTGGTAGTGCCCATCCCCTGGTTGTCCTACCACAATTAAATAAAAATTTATTGTTTATTCTAAACAACTTTATATATCAGTTCTTATTGCATAATTATAATGGTTATTTTTGTAACTCAGGATGCTGCTAATTTGTACCCTAAAGAAGCAAAAGTTCTATGAAATTGCCTCTCTCCAGCTTTTACAATGAGTCAAGCCATCCTAAGGTTCAATCTCAGCTTCCATTCTCACAGCATAAAGCACACAGTCTTCTTAATATTCAGTTTTTCTCGAAAAAAAGGCTGATACCTGGTGCTCACTATAGGGGCACCCCAAGCTGTACTCAGTGAAAGTGTCAATCACAAAACATAGAAAAAAGAAACTTATAACAGATTTCTCCTCCCAATGGGGAGATACTAAAATACTCAATGGGGTAAAATTTAAAATTTAAGGTACAACCAACTCATCTTAAAAATCTAGAGATCCAGGCCACCTTTGAATTTAACCTTTCTCTGCCAAACCCTAGTTAGTTCTACCTTTAGACTGCAACCTAGAGGATACCATCCAGAAGTTCCTTGATTGGAACTATTCCACTGAAACCCACTCTAGCCATTTGCGGCTTCTGCTGTCCCTTCTTAAATGCAAAGGCTCTACATCTCAGCTTCTTTGCTACAAATGAGTTGGTTGGTGGAGTGAAACCATAAAATTATGCAGTTTGTTCATCCAGCACACCACCACCTACTCCCAGTGGCTGGTTTACATCAAGAAACAATACGCTAGATAGGCTTAAAAATTAATCCCATAATTCCAACCTACTCATATTTTTATATATACTGCCTATGGATATTTTTCATGTTAAATTGGGACGATATTCAGAACAACCAACACTTTATTAGTGAGTCCAGAAGCTAAATCGCCTTGATGGAAAATAGGATCTCTGGGTATATGGATGCCAACCTCACTCAACAACTGCAGAATTCAGTCTCTGATGTACATGATTATTTCCAAAATGCCGCTTCAGAGGTTGCCACCCAAACCCAAACCTTATAATCTATTTTAACACAAATTAAGTCGCATAGAAGCCCTATTTGTTTAGCTTTGGCACCAAAGTGACACAGTCATTGAAGGGCCACAGGGGCCTGAAGGTCTAAAGGGTCCTGAAGGTCCAAAAGGCCCCAAAAGGGATGAGGGATGCAAGCTTCAGAGGGCCCCCTGGCCCCACTGGGACTCCTGGGTCACCTGCTCCCTTTTCTGAAATTTTCAAGGTCCCCAATGTGGCAAAATGCTCATGAAAAAGAAGGACCTTCAAAAGAAAATTTGAAATATTTCTTGCAGATCTGGAGCTCACCCTGAAGGGAACCCCATCAATCCTGCCATCAACTTAGGCGCCCTTGACTTTGGGATGGATAATGTATGGGAGTTCATGAGATTTACTGAAAAATGCTTCGATGAGATGAAACACAAATAAACAAATCTGAATGCTCATGCGAGTTTCTGTGTGTCCAAAATGCTGGACTTAAAATCACAAACTAACCAGAATTTTAGGTAGGCATGGTTAATTGATGCTGGAATAATTATAGAATAAGTTAAAGAAGATTTGACAACAAATTGACTAGCAAGCATTCTTACTTATGTTGTGTCAGAGTACACTGAGCCTAGACAAATTATTGATACTGCATTCATGCCCTTTCTTTGCCAGTTGAGTTGACCTTTAGCTTAGCTTTAAAAACGATTCATTACAGACCAATAAAGCATTAAATCCTTTTTTAAACTCCTATGAAAATGCTATAGAAGAAGCAACTGATTGCAAAAGGTCATCATATTCATTATTGTCTATGTGGGAAAGTTTGGAATATTATGACCTCTCACCTTCAGGAATGTCAGACCTGGGCACAAGTCAAGACCGCGTCATACAGGAATTTGGCTCTGACCAGCCCTCTTGAGTTGTATACAAGCCTTCAAGGGTTATTTGCTTCAACAAAGGAAAAATAAACCCTCTAACCTTCTACGCCGCTTCTTTGCTAGTGCGCAACCACAGAATACTAATAACTGCATTAACTAAATGATGCTATAACTACCATCCTTTCTGAACTTAAAGCTTGGCCAGAAGTTCAACTACATATGGTAGGAATTAAGCAAACCTTCATTTTCATCCATGACATCAAGGAGGCACTCATCGAAAAACCTGCATCCATCTGAACAAGTTTTCCTTTTCAGTTTAGTCGTGACCTGGAACCCAAATGCATGCTATAGAGACCAAGAATAAGGATATATCCTCTCATTCTTACTGCAAAAGACGCCAATAAGCTAATGAGGAGTGCTATAAACATCAGGTAGAAAAGATAGAATTTAAACTGTCAGGAAAAAAGAGTTTTATCACGAAGGATAGGCTCTTCATGATGACCCCTCCACTATCATGCCTCTACTTAAGAATAAAACCCCCACAGAGGTCACTTTTGAGAACCCTGTACCCATGGGTAGAATACTACTGATAATAAACCACTTTAACTCTTCTTAATCTATGGCAATTAACCATTGTTACTTGCTCTTCCATCTTGTTGGAAAATCACAAATCTGATATTATACTAATAGTGATTTAGTTTTGAAATTAATAACATTGTCCAAAAACACTGGTCAATCTAAGTGGAGCCAGTGAATTAGGTAATAAAATTTCCCTCAATCCTCGGCTAAATCGCTCTATAGCTAATAGCAGGGTTATGCAAAACCTACAACACAATTGGGGGAGTTATTCAGATGGTCCTCTCCATCCCCTCTCTAATGGTGTCCCAACACCTACTGTCTGATTCTATTGGTTGACCAAAAAACCCTTTGTAAACCAACAAATCGTTCCAATTATCTTTCCAAAACTTGGACTTATTACTCTAATTCTCAACTAAAGCCATTTACATTTATACAGCTCGGGACAAATATTCAATGCCAATTCTATTCAATTACCCACTTTACAGCTTAGGCTAAATATATCAATGCCAACTTTATTCAATTAGTCACTTTATGGTTATAGTCAAATATATCAATGCCAACCTGATCTGGTATCCATTTTATATTATGTGCTGAATACCTTGATGTCACTAAATTCAACTTAACTCTACAGTTTGGGCCAGATATCTAGACGCCAACTTAATTCAATTATCCACTTTACAATTTGGGCTGAATATCTCAATGCCAAATTAACCAGTTATCCAATTATAGTTCAGGCCAAATACTTCTTGCTCTCAATTTGCTCACTTTTGGTTAAATTTTAGTTTGAAATTTAGTAAAATAGATCCACGATTTGTTACCATATATTCAAGTTACCTATGTCAATGCATTCAATGTCCGCTGCCCCATCTGGGGCATTGGTGCACCACCTCCTAATGTTTTTTGGCCATTGCTGAAATGTGCTTGGGCTGGCTCAACTAGTCCTCCAAAGTTCTTCAGGACGCTATTTCCTCCCTAATAACTTAGCCTTATATCTTGCATGAACCCAGGTGGTGCCACGTTGACCCTTATGCTCCCCCTGGAGCAACATGCGATTTAGCCTTTGAGTTGAATATGGTTAATTTTTCCCTTATTCAGGTAAAGCTACTTTTAAGTTAGCCCAGGCTGTTATGCAGCCTGCAGGCTTCATAGACTTCAGCCCCTTCAAGGGGTATTTAGATCTTAGGTTCTCAAGTGAAGCTACTGCTGCAGTAGCAGCTACCATCCCTCTAGTGTTCCAGGGCACCCCCTCTTAACTACTTATACCTGGTTGCCCACTGATACCACTCTTGTGGTTCAGTTTTCAGGCCTCCCTACCCACCTAACACCCGAAATTATAATGAATGAAATTATTGCTGGATTATCAGAATATGGTTCTGATCCCATAATACAATTTATGGTTCCCAATGGAGCCATTCATCTCACAGGCCCCTATGCCTTCATGACTATTTGTCCAGTATCAACAGAAATAGCCCTCTCAATCCCCTTGCACCATTTTCCCTCTGCCCCAGACCATCTCTTTTGGGCTCAAGTGGATGTAGGGCGTATCATTTGCCCTACCTGTTTTGAACTGGACCATTTGAAATGATGCTGCCCCTCCATCTTATGAGCCATGGCATCCACACAGACTCTTTACATGATGATCCCATAGCCAATCCTGTAACAGTTTTTGAATGAAGCACTAACTTTACTCCTAAAGTGTAGCCACAGCAACCAATTAATCAACCAACCAAAAAGTACCTCAACGAACCTCTTCTTCTGCACCCACCAATCAGGAGCTAGAATGGACTAAAGTAAGTTCTAAACCATCCTCACAGCCAAACGCAACAGATAACCCATATGCAAATAACCCAATCAAATTTGACCAAAATCTATGGGATTATTTTGTTGAGGTTGATGAATCAGGCGAGCTTATCCCTGCTTCCAAATGGACTGGGCCACCTCCATTCAAAATGTACCTCAATACTGATTATGCGGCCCAATTCCCAAAGCGCCATTATGTGCCTCGCCCTGATGCCATCCCCATTCAAAAGCGACCACTAACTAGCTGAAGAGGCAGTTGCCTCCACAAAATGTTGCCCAACCCATAAATCCACCAAAAGTCAGTTGCAGTACGGATTACGGGCCTGCCACCTACTAGCCTACCTAGTATATGCTTTCAAAACAGAAAAAAACCATCTCCAATACTATCAGGCGGCAAATTCAGCAGTTAAAAAAGTTGTGGCATTTGCAAAGTTCTTCCAAAGACCCGCATTACCAGCAACAACCTTTCAACCATCACCACACTACCCAAAGTAAGATTTGAGGCTGAAAAAGCACTTTCAGACTATATATTCACCCTCCTCATCGCACACATTGAGTTGCAAGCACACCTTTATTATCTTGACTCCCATTTCCATGATGCGCCCACACCGATGCCATCAACTTTGTACCACATCATGTCCACAACATATGAGGAAGAAGAGCATCCTGATCACCCTTCTCCCACCGCCAAAGATGTATAGTAGTAACAGCTTTAGACTTGGTTGGTGTTTTGTTTTGAATTTTGCATCAGTTAGAGTTGATCCAACTGTCTTGTTTTGACTATTTTATTTTTATTTTTAAGTTTTAGCTCATTTGAGCATCAGTAATGTCCATCCCCGAGTCGGCATACCTCAAATAAGCAACTTCAGGACAAAAATCTCGATATTGCTTAATTCAACTATGTAGTTTCAATTTAAGGCAAATATCTAATATCCTTTATGATATTATACATGTAAAATCTTAAATTTAGTCTTGACTAATCAAGATCAATATCAAACATTCATCTTAGGAAATCATTTATAAATCAATCCATAAATAACCAATTTCCCACCCTATGGCAAATTTTTATGTTGATCCTTGTAATCAGCACAATAGCACTTGCACATGGACCGCCCAAATGGGAGTATCTAGTGCTATTGAGAAGGCCTATTGACATCCCAATTAGGGAGTCATTTCTGTCAGCTGTATGATGAAACGCAAATTGGGATTGTCCTAAGAATAACTAATTTCTCACCCTTTGGAGAATATTTTATATTAATCCTTATAAATTTAAACTTAACTTTAAATTTATTGCGAGGAAGGCCGACCATGGGATGGACACTTCTAAATTTGACCCAAAAGAGACAAAACTTAGTAACAGGGAAGGCACCCCATTGGGACCATCTAGTACTAAAAAAAGGCACCCCAGAGAAGCGATGCTATCTCTTGTTGCCAGCGGGAACGCCACTTATGGGGAGGGGGAGGGAACGTGTGAAGGGGCCGTAGCCACAATTGAACACGTGTGGAGGAAAGGGTCTGATTTGATGAACCAAACTGGGAACCAGGAGGAGACCAGCTGTTGGAGACGCGGTAGGAGGTATCCAAACATCCACACTTGAAAGTGGTCCACCAAATGAGACCGGAATCTGGGACAGCCTCTGGGAGGGTGGGGGTGGAGCCTGCGATGGCATCCAAGACAATTGTGTGGATAGTCCACATGGCGATTGCAACCACCAGAGCACGGAGGGAGGGTGGAAGGGGGGAGGCAATTGATAAAGAAAACATATCTCTTGACAGACTGAAGGGATGTGTTTGATCCTGGCCCAGCAGACGTTGAACTTCACGCCATATCACTTTAGAGGTAGGACACTTCTCCAGGCAGTGGAACAGCGTTCCATACTGGCCACACACGACGCAGGATGAGTGTAAAGCGTTAGAGCGCTCAGCCGTATGGTACACCTGCCTCAGGCAGCGCCACACATGGGAACGGATTTGAGGCTGCAACAGAGGATGGTGTGCATATTTCCAGATAGTTTCTTGGGTCTCAATGGAGTAAGGGATGTCAATCATGTCTAGGTAGTCCACCGTGGATAGGACATGGGGCCTTGTGGGGATCACGCCATCTTGGATGGGTAGCCCCTGTACCTCTTGTGTAAACTGAGGAGAGGGGCGGCCTCTTCAAGTTGTATGTCCACTAATACAAATTCTCCACTCAGCGCTCTGCATGGAGAGGAGGATTCGTTTGTCGTGGGTTTTAGTCCCGTGAGGACCTGTGGCCGATGGGTGTGAAGCCAGGTATTTCATCAGGGAGTGAGGGTTCAATGGATTGTTGAGGCCCAAGGCGCGGGAGAAGCTGGAGCGGGCCGCGAGGACCAGTGTTGGGAGGGGAGCGTAGGGGCGGTGACAGCCGCAATCCAGGTGCCCAGGACTTGGCAGCATGGGTTTTGAAGTCAAGCAGGCCCATGCCACTATGATGATGAGGGCCAAACATGACCTCTAGCCGTACTGGTGGTGGGCGGCCTGACCAAAGCTATCCTTGCAGCAGGGCATACAAAGATTTGAAAAAGCTTGGGGAGAAGGGGATGGCGTGGGCTCCAAACCAGACTTTGGATAGGAGCATAGAGTTGGCAAGAACAACCCTGCCAGTAAGGGAAGTAGGGTGGGCTCTGAGGGAGGCGATGCGCTTCGTCACATTGTCTAGAATATGACTCTCCATTATTGCTGATGTGTACCTGCCTGCCTCCACCCACACGCCCAGATGGCGGACTGGCCCTATGGTAGGGCGTGGCACGAAGCTGAGCACCAGTGGGGTGGTGTGGGGTGAGCTGGGAGGGCGAGCACGTGTGCAAGCAGATGGGCCAGGCTGGGCACTGGTTGATGGGGCCCAGCAGGTTTGATACCTACCAAGGAGGATGATTTTGGTTTTGGAAGCGAAGCAGTGCAGCGTTACTTACCCAGGACTACCCTGGATGAGAGCTTCAAGTGCGCGTGCATCTTTATTATTAGACACCTCAACCACACAGTTATCTGCAAACGCCATCATCTTGACTGGGGCTTGGCCTGGCACATGGACCCCAGTGAGTTGGGCATTCACGTTTTGAAGTAGTGGGTCAAAAATGAAGTTGTATAAAAGTGGGTTAAGGGGCTCCCCTTGTCATAAGCCCCTTTGAGGGCGGACTACTTCCATTAGGAAGCCAGGGCCACGTACTGTCATTGTTGCAGATTCCGTGAGCGGCATCACCCAGTTGATGAAGCGAGGGGGTAAGCGGAATTGATGGAGGCAGGCCCTGAGGTATTCCCAGTTTACTCTATCATAGGCCTTCTGTTGGTCCAAGAATACAAGTGCCCCAGAGGCTGTGGACTGGCATGCGTTAGCCACAGTGTGCACGTTGTCCCAAATCGACTTTTTGTGTATGAAACCAAATTGTTCTGGGGAGATGGTGGCAAATGCTACAATCCCTAAACGGTTATCCATGATTTTTGTTGAAATTTTTGTATCCGTGTTAGTTAAAGAAATGGGGCGCCAGTTGGCTAAGTCTAGCTTGTCCCCTTTTTTTAAGAGTGTGATAGTGAAGGCCTCTTGTCCTCCTGGTAGGAGGCGCGTTTCCAGAAGGCTCTGGTTAAGTGAGGCAAGCAGTTTTGGAGGTATATATTTGAAGTACTTTTTATAGAATTCATATGGAATGCCATCTGGGCCTGGGCATTTACGGTTTGGTGCACCGCGGATGGAGGTCCATAATATGTTTGGAGTAATCAAATTCATTATTTCTGGGTATTGGGAAATGGTGCAGATGTGGGTTCAGTTGAGAAATTCGCCACTTCAGCCAGCTGAATTTGATTATATTGGTATAGCTCGGAGTAATACTTTTTGTTTTCAATTGCCACTTCAGCTGGCATATCCGCAATGGAATCATCTGATCTTCGCACCTGTGTGCAGGCCACACTCTGGCATGGTGCAACAATTTTTTTAAAAAAGTATGCGGTGCACTAGTCGCCCTCTGTAATGCGTTTGGCCCTGTACTGAACACAAACCAAATGTTTGTGTTGCCTTTTGAGCGCGTTGAGATGGGCGGCTGCCTCCACCCACTTCCGGCCCCATGCAGGGCTGTATCCTGTGGCTGGGATGTTGGACTCCAGGTGTGCCAACTCTGCCAGAGCGCGCGAGATGATGGCCAATGTGGCTTGTGAGCATCAGGAGGAGAGGTGGCGAGTGTGGCGGATGGTATTCTTTTTGAAGGCTGCCCATGTGGAGATGGGGTCTGTGCAAAACGGTGTAACAAACTCTTTTGCCAAAGTTGCTGAAACCACCCAAGTGGAAAATCCTGGCAACGCAAGTTTAGGGGAGCGGAGTTTGCACCAATGTGGTGCCTTAGCCACTGTTACAGGTAGGTGGTAGGTTATTGAGACCAGCTGGTGGTTGGAGAATTCGATTTTTGTTGTTTTGAAGTGGGAAATGTGGGGTTGGAATTTCGACAGCGTAAGGATAAGGTCAATGCGGGTCATGGACCTTAATTGGCCATTGCAGACGTGGGGTCACATCATGTTTTCAAGCAGCAGGGATCGCCACAGCAGTGCATCCATTAACTCAAGGGTGGCCTCTAGAACGCGAAGTTCTACGTGACCCTGGGGGGCGTGGGAGAGGAAGGCCAACGGTCTGTTGGTGTGTTTAGCCAACAGTTCATATTGCTGACTATGAAAGGGTCTGGGGTAATGAGAGGGATTTGACTGACAAGAAAAATTCCTGACGTTCTCATGCACAGGTTGGGGCATAGATGTTGATGATAGCATGTGCCACGTCAGCCCATGAGAAAGTGACAACGAGGACATGGCCATTGAGGAAGGATTATGACAAAAAATTTAAAAAATTGTTTTTCTGAACTAGCACCCCACAGTGCTCTGACCAAAAGGATAGGGATGGGAGGAGCATGTTTTCCAAGCATCCTCGGAACCTCGTGGACAGTGGGACTCCTGGATGGCAGGATATCCATGGGTAAATTTTTTCGTAAAAAACTCAGTTTCCTAGCCTAGGACGCAAGGCCTTAAGTCCGGCGATATTCAACGTCCCTAAAGTGAAGGTTTCCCCCATCACACCTTAGGTGCGAGGAGGTGGACACCCAGGCCCACTAGCCTCCTCTAGATCCACCTGGGCCTTCACACCAGCACGGGTGTTTGCAGCAATGCTATTGGTAGTTTTTTGATTTTAGCAGAAAGATTCTCGTTGGCTTTTGCCTTCACTTTTTGTTTCCCTGAAGTCAGACTTATTTTTTGCAGTGCGGATGCGTTTGGTGCATCATTGAGCAGGTCAAAAAAAATTTTCAGGTAGGTTGGAGACCAAGTTGATTTTCAACTGGAGCTTGGTTGCAAAGATTGGGTGAAATTGAGTCACCCATCAGATCCTCAGATTGGGTGGCCCAATTGGCATGGGCTTCCCAATCTGATTGGTTGATAGATTCCTGAGTTGCTTCTGCCACAAAGGTTCTGATGTCCTCCTGGCATTGGGAGTGTGGGATAGCGGTGGTGACTTTGGCCACTTCCTTGGCCGCGGCCCTGCGGGCCTGCTTGGCCTTTCTCCGCTCTTGTGGAGAAATAGGTTTTACCAGTAGGTAGCAGCCTTGTGCTCCCCACGGGAAAGCCTCTTTGGTGCTTGCGGTTGGTTTGTAGTGTGCCTCTCCGCTGGCCATGGCCGCTGAGGGGTGCTCTTGGAATGTGATGCACTCCTTGTTGGGCATGCATGTGCCTTATGGCCAAACGTGTCACAGTGGGTGCAGATGGGGGGCGCGCTGTCCATGGTTACATGGAAAGGGTGGGTGGTATGCCCTTTGATATTGATATATATGGAGTGCGGGATCTGGTTTAGGTCCTTCATGATCTCCTCAGTTGGGGTCAGAACTGTGATGGCTTTGCCAGTGCACAAGTGTGGCATCAGTGTAAAGCGTTGCATCTTTTTTTTTAGTACTAGATGGTCCCAACCCAAGGGGGGGATTCATCGATGTTAAAGCGTTGCATCTTGAAAGATTGTATTTCGCCATAAATGGTGAGACCATCTTTCAGGCGTTGCTCTAAAATGGCACGTTTTACCTAGTAGGCAAAAAGTCAAACGTGAGGAAAATTTTGTTTGATTTTTTCCATCTGGTGCATTTGGTTTCAATGACCCGTTGCCTTTTGGGGAGGTCAATCACTAAATGCACCGCAGCAGCTTCATCTGCTGCCCCCTTGTTTTCAAGACCGAGGTCCAGCCAACTGTGTGACATGGAGTGAGGTGCGACATACACCGCAGTCAGGTATAAAGTGTGCACATTCCCACAAAATTTTTCCCATAGAGCTGTTTGTTGGATGTCCAGAAACACATGGACTCCGTATTCCACCAATGAGAGTGGTTGGGAGAGCGGCGTGTTAAAGTACTGGTTGCATCGCGCTTGACAAGTGAGGATTTCTGGGAAATTAGTGACCACCAGTTTTTTTAATTTTTTTTATTCCGCTGATTTCTCTGGGGCATTTTTGAACGTTTGAGGCCGCGGGCCTACCACCTGCTCCTCTTACCTTACTTGCCCAACTGCTCCCTGACATGGGCGCAGACTATTCTCCTCTGTGAGATTATCAAACTAGAATCAGACTTGAATTGAATAAGTTGCAAAAGTGATTGCAATGAGAGAGAAAAGTTTTATTAATTCTTATAATTAACATAACAGAACTTACACATGGACTGCTCAAACGGGAGTACTTAGTGCTATCAAGAGAGGTCTGCTGATGTACCAATTATGGGTGTGTCATTTACTTAAAATGTTTCAAATATTTCCCAGAGTTAGTATTTTGTCATCAATATGATATAACTCAAATTGAGTTGATGCTAGAAAATTTTGAACATTCTTATTGCGATTATTGTCCCTAAAATCCTCAAAATATATAAGAATCTTCTACCAGCAATAAACCTAGCAATAGGTCATAGTTGTATCAGTTCAAGGTCTGAACTGAGGTGGAAAATATTATGTGTAAATTGCATACTCAATATGTGGCCAGAAAGTTCCCTAGAGATATAGATACCAGCCTGGCCTAATGAATAATTTTCAAATAATACAGTCTAAATAAAGATTTTTTTATTTAATCTCTTTACTGGTTTTTCATCTCAAGTCTCTTTTGAAGAGTGTCAACAAGCTGACAATTCAGATTTCTCAGCTTGTATTTTTGCCTGCCTCAGTAAAAGTTCCTGAATTTGTAGGGAAAATTTCACCTAAAATTGACCATAAGAGTCAGATTAATTTAAATAAGCCTAGTAAGCTTCCATTTGGTCAAACTACTTTTAAGATTCCGGCTAGAGCAAGGATTTTTCGCTGAACTTCATTTTAATTAAGTTTGCAGGATCTATCTTATCAAATAAGCAAACCTTGGAATTTAACAATTGGTGCTCACTTAAATTTGGTGATTCTCTCTGAAATGGACCCACACAACCAGTTTCTGGCGGATTCATCCAGATGAGAAAGAAAAAAACAATATGGAAACTTGTGAAATAGAAATCTGATTAATTTAACACAAGCCGCAGGGCTCTGATGCGGATACTTCCTTCTTCCTGGATCTTATCACAGTGGGGGAAGCTCATGTAAATACAACAATCCTGATTAACCTTACATCTGAAAGCGTAAAAGCTATGCTGGAAACTCTATATCAGGGTTTTAGGATTGGTACTTCACAAATAGATCCCTCCTCTGAACTGTTCTATTACCTTAAGGATCAGGTGCTCAAGATTGAGATATACATGAAGTAATGTGATGTAACCATAGCATCTCTTGCCAAAAGTCTCACAGAAAGTCAGACAACAAAAAAATTCTGGGTTAGCTTTGCCTACCCTCAATCAAGAATACATGGCGATTCGTTGCTAGAAAAAATCTGGAACTCATGGAAATCTAACGTGTACAAGGATTAGAACAATTTTCTCAAAATGCTCTACTGAACAAATTTAAATCTCAATTTACTGAAGTCTGAAAAGCCATTGTGGATGATATGGGACTTGTCAATAAAGCTTATGGAAAATTAAACACCCTTGAGGTGCTCCTAAATGAAGAAGTCCTGATGATAGCCGCAGAAGTTCTTTCTCACCATGACTATTGCATGAATGGGTACAGAACATGAATACCCATTGTCAAAAACTGGAAGCTCATTCTGATTTCCTACTATCTCAGATAGAACGACTCACTATACATGGCACTTTGGGCTAAAGAAATAAACTGGACTTTGATTTAAAGCATGATGGCTTTGAAAATTATGTTCAGACTGATCTGGATACTGTGAACAAAAAGATTGAAGACTTAGTAAAGCCTTAATAATGTTATAATGGCCGATTTGCACAACTTGACCAACATGGAGAAGTCATCACATGTTAAATATGCAAACAGAGATGCTAGGACCAATTGTATATACAACAGTATCTACTTAAAGTTTATAAAAAAGTTTAAGATACTGAAAAATTGAGAAAAAAAATAAAATATTAACATTGCAATATAAAATAAATTAATTAAATTTAAAGAAGAAAAGAAAAAATAGTAAAATAATAATAAAGGAAAAAAGTATATAAAATAAAATATTAAAAAACATATATCACACCTAATTACACTATAGTTCACTTTTGAGGATGGAGAAGGGGATCTGACTCCAAATCTATCAGCAATTGGGGCTGAAGTTAAAGCTATGCACTTGTCCTACATCTATTGGTAATTTGGGTCAAAATTAAAGAATGACAAAGATCAATAAAGGTTTAAATTGAAATCTTAGGGCTTATGTTTGAGTCAAGTGGGGGGAAATGTCAGATTCTGGTGGTTAACCAAAAATAAACCCTTTTACAACCAGCAAATCAGGCCAATTATCCTTCCAAAACTTGGACTAATTACTCTAATTATCAACTATAGCTAATTAAATTTATATGGCTTGGGAATATCTTCACTTTAATTTGATTCAATTATCAACTTTACAGCTTGGGCTAAAATAAAACAATGGTAACTTTATTCAATTAGTCACTTTATGGCTTGAATCAAATATCAATGCCAACCTGATCTGGTATCCATTTTACAGTTTGGGCCGGATATCTCAATGCCACTTAACTCAACTAAACTTTAAACTTGGGATTAATATCTCAATGCAACTTGATTCAACTATCCACTTTACAGTTTGGGCCAAAATTAAATGGCGATCTAATCAATTATCCATTTATAGTTCAAGCCAAGCATCTCAATGCCACTTAAATTAACTATCCAGTTTTCAATTTGAGCCGAAGATCTCACATAATTTGGAATGATTATAGATGTAAAAACTTTGGCATTTGGTTGCAACTAATTGGGATCAATAACAACCATATATATAATAAATAATACAGGAATCAATCCTTAAAATAACCATTTTCCCACCCTATGACAAATATTATATGCTTATCTGTAATGATCAAGTTTGACTTGGTCGTTGCATTCTGACTCAGATTTGATTTTCTAAATTTGAGTTAAATTGCTTCAAAATTACTTTTGGTTCAGTCATTTTATAAGCTGGGTTGTGCCTTGCCCAAGTTGTAGATTAGGCTTGTGTGAGCCTAAACATACTCTGGGTGAGACCCCCCAAAGCGCTGCCTTTATAAGGTGCGCCTGCCCAATCCAAAGTCAAGTCAGGAATTCTAAGCCAACTCTCCTAGCATTCCCTTCCTGAGGAGCATTGTCAGTTTGCTACCCAGATGAGCTATTGACAGCAGGGTCTTTTTTATTATTAGAATAAAATAAAGGTCACTTTGCGGTTATCATACCTCGCATACCTGTTGGTCTTTTTTGGTGTCTGTTTTTGAGGAGCTTTTGTGCGGTTAGGGTCAGACCAACCCAGAGGACTGTTCTCAACCAACTAGTAGTAGGAAATGTTTGGCGCTGTTGTTGCCCCAAACCTCTCCCTACTCATTTAAGCTTTGGTTGCTTGTTAGTGCACCAAAGAATCATTTTATTATATGGCAGTCAGAAACTGGGATTTTCCATGTGTTACATTATTCCAAAGTCATATGTGCACTGTATGCCTCCAAACCCAGTTTGGCTGAAATCAGTGGTCACTTGGTCCCAGTTGTTGAGGAACCAGCATTGGTGGGAGCTGGTGACTGATGGCCAACTCTGGTAATTTTAGTGACCATCAGTTAATTTTCCTGGTGGGGTCTCCCGCTCACTAGGGATTCAGAGGCACTGAGGGGATCTGTCCCAGCAGGTCTCCCTCACCCATGGATGGTCTGCCCAGAAAAGGGTCAGACGTCCAGCCACGCTGCACTGTGCATCACTCTCGCACTTCTGTTGGTGAAAGCGCCTTCCTGGTTGGGATGGGAAAACCATCACCAACAGGAGCTGGGAGGGCGCAATGCAGCCAAGTGCTGGGCATGCGTCCTAGGGCTGGGGCCATCCAACTGCACTGGACAGCACGCCCCTCTAACATTTTATTTGGCAAAAGCGCCTTCCCAGTCAGAACGAGAAGACCATTGCCAATGGGAGCCTGGGAGGGGGCGCAACACAGCCACATACTGGGCATGCATCCTCATGCTGGGTGGGCTGATTTCAGCATCCCAGTCCCAATTTGGACTCACTATTTTTCATATCCTTGAGGGGCCCAGAGTTTATCCAGGCTAATTTTTCCTGGGACTCGAGGTAACTAGCCCAAGGAAGCACTTGTCATGGAAGCCTTCCACTGTGGGGCCCCTCTTTGGGGAGGGGCCCTCCTCTAAGTGGTGGCGATGTAATGATCAAGTTTGACTTAATCATTGGATTTTAGATAAAGATTCAAATTTACTGAATCTGAGTCAGATTGATTTAAAAACTACTTTTGGTTTGGTCATTTTGGGTGCTGTGTTGTGCCTCACCTGAGTTGTAGTTCAGACTTGTGTGAGCCTAATCAATAACTTGGGTGAGGCTAAAAGCGCTGCCTTTATAAGGCACGCCTGCCCATTCTGAAGTTCACTTCAGAATTTTAAGTCATCTCCCCTAGCATTCCCTTCCTGGGGAGCATTGTTGGTTTTCTACCCAGATGAGCTTTTGACAGCAGGGCCTTTTTATGTTTAGAATAAAAATAAAGGTCACTTTGGGGTTAGCATACCTTGCATACTGTTGGTCTTTTTCCCTGTTGGGGAGCAATTTTGAGTGAGGTGGAGTGTCCCAAATCCCCCAAGGGTTTTGCATAACCAACCAGGATTAGGGGAGGGTTGGGTTTGTTGTGTGCCGAGGGTACCTCTCCCAACATGGTTGGTCAGTTTGGTTTCGTGTCATTGCACAAAATGAATATTTAATTATATGTCAGCTGGAACTGGGGTTTTTCCGACCATGGCATGATCCTTGTAATCAGCACAGTAGCACTTGCACATGGACTGCCCAATTAGGAGTACCTAGTGCTATCAAGAGGCCTGCTAATGTCCCAATTAATGGTGTTTCATTTATTTAAATTGATTCCAAATTTCCCAGAGTTTGTATTTTGGCATCAATATGATATAACTCAAATTGAGTTGATCCTAGGAAATTTTGAACATTCTTATTGCGATTATTGTCCCTTAAATCTCCCAAACATGAGAGTATTTTGTCACACATAAACCTAGCAATAGGCATAGTTGTATCAGTTCAAGAGCCAAATTAAGGTGGAAATTAATCTGTGGAAATTGCATGCTCGATATGTGGCCAGAAAGTGCCCTAAAGGTATAAATACCAGCCTGGCCTAATAAATAATCATCAAATAATATAGTCTAAATAGCTATTTAAATTTATTCTCCTTACTAATTTTCATCTGAAGCCTCTTTTGAAGAGTGTCAACAAGCTGACAATTCAGATTTCTCAGCTTGTATCTTTGCTTGCCTCAGTAAAAAATCCTGAATTCATAGGGAAAATAACACCCAAAATTGACCAGAAGAGTTCAATTAAATTAAGAAAGCCTGGTGAGCTTACAAATGGGTGAAGAACTATAAGACATTGGATAAAGCAAGGATTTTTTGTCTAAACTTCATCTATATCAAGTATGCAGGATCAATTTTATCAAGTGAGCAACCCTTGGAATTTAATACCTACTCCTAGACCACCCCCAATTATAGCCCTGGAGGGCGTTTCACCAAAAGCAAATACTTTCCTACCCAATGATTGGGCAAAATATTAAATTACTGCCTTACAGATATGTCCTACCAGCTACAGAACCTCCATCAGTCGTTCCATCTAAGTGAAGCGAGTCTCAAGAGCTCTGATAGGACAAAAGACCATATTACCAAATTTTGGATGCACCCAGCTTATATTAAATTTCTCATTTGATTCACTTTGAGCTTTGATACAAATTTGACTACTAATCCTAAAGGGTTGTAATAAGGTTCGCTTCTTGTACCCTCAGTGGTTACAAAAAACCCTATAAAAATCAATCAACTATTTTTACTTATAGTTTTAACATTATAATTGTAAAGTGGTTGATAACCTCCTATTATTTATCCCGCAGTAGGAATCAACTTCTCCTGCAAAAAATGTTGTAATACAGGTGTGAAAAGGCATTAGCAAGCTAACCAAAACCTGAATTCCAGCAAGTGGTGCTTACTAAAAGGGGTATAACACCACAAAAGTACTAATAAAAATGAAGGTTATCGTGATAAATAACCCACACAACTTTCTGTGGCTTCAGAATTTTGGCTAGATGCTTTAGCCCAGCAGCTAGCCAGTGCACTGTCTTGGCTTAAAACGCTCAAACAGCGCATTATCCAAGAATCTCATAGGCTGCCCCAATTAACTCCAAGCCCCCTTTCAGAGAAAAGTTTACTCCAGGTGAAGGTAACATCGCTTCATTCCTATTTGGTTATGAGGCAGTTATGGATGAGAATACCAATTCACAAAAACTTAACAATATCCTCCCCTGCCTTAACCGCTCTGCCCAAGAGGTGATAGTACCTTATATGGCCACCATTAAAACTTATCAAAGGTAAAAAAAGCGCTCATTTAAGATCTTGGATTTGCTTAAAGATTGCGTTGAAAAAAACAGGCGTTTATGTGCATTAGTCTATTTGAAGGGAATTAGTTTCCACCTTTATTGACTGGTTTTAAAGTGCGGTCTGGCCTCTCCTACTTGCTAATATGCTAACTTTTGATGATGCGATTGCTGCCATTCTGGCTGGATTAGCCACTTACACTTCCTTAGACCAATATATTGTCTCAGTGAAACGTTCCCTACGGAATGTTTAGGATATAAAAGAGGCATTGTTAGAGGTTTCTGATATCCATGATGCTACGCCTACCCAGAAAATCATACTGGCCCCTCCAGTGTTGACTACATTTCAAAAAGCCTGTTTCCATGAGTGCTTCATAAACCAGACTGCCCTCCTTCATTAGAGTTTTGACAGAGGGCATTAAGGGTGATTAGGTCGGGCTCTCTCTCCCCAGCTGCACCTAAGTTAGCTTTTTAAAACCAGTTGAGTTCTCATCACATCCCAAACTCTCTCTTAAGTGGTCCATCATTATGGCTCCACCCTCTCATCCCTCATAGTCATCTTCCAGAACAACCACGGCCTCATCTCTGACCCTGCATAAAATTACTTCTCCTCATGTGGCTCAAAATTTAATGATTCAATGACGCTCCCTCAAAAAGCTTAAAGGTTAGATGAGCGCCAAAAAGGCCTTTTCCTGTGAGGAGAAAAGCCTGTTTATCAGCCCCCTCTTAGCAACTAGTTGAGGTGTATTGACAATCACTCTGATGATGAGTCTAAGGGTAGTGGTTAAGACGCGGACTATTATTTCCTGGGAGCCTTAATGGAAGTGCAGATACCAGATAGGTCGAGGCCTGAAAGAATAGAGATGACTATAATACTATGACAAACCAATCTTTAACAGTTGTTGAGGTGTTCAGATATAATTAAGACTTCCAGTGATGCTGATTAGCCTATCAGTACAGTGATCCAATCAGTCCAAAAAGTTCATACTCTTTTATCTACTAAGGATAGATACCTGTTATGGCTCGACGCCTTGCTTCCTCTATCCATTTGAAGTAAGTTCTCGCCCTCCCCCTTACTTATGGTAGCACGATATACCAAGGTAGAGGATGTCATGAATAAAGTGCACGTTCTAGACGTCCTTAATATGGGTGCTCTAGTTGAAGTAGTCTCTATAAAGCTCATCAATAAAAATAAATTGGCGCCTGACATGGACTATTTAAAAGAGTTTTGAAGTGCAGTGCCAACAACATGGTAGCTATTGGAGCTTACTCTTCTCTACCCATACGGATTGGGAAGCTTTTAATGGTTGCCCCAGCTGTGGCATTAAACAATAATGCATACGACCTGCTCATTAGACTCAATTCATGATTGAGTATGAAGGAATCATTAATATAAAACAGGAAGTTCTCTCCCTTCTAAATTATGAAGATCCGCTGGCCTTTACAAATAATGAGCTTAAGAAGAAAGAATACACATGCGTTGTTGAGTATCCTTACTCCACCCTCACTCTTAAATATATCATGTCAGGCTGAAACACAAAAACTGCCTCACTCTGTGGATGCTGCAGAGGGCCTCCATTGTATGCATCAGAGGAGGTAGTAGTCAATTTGGGTGAACAAAAGGTGATAGACACTAATATTACTATGAATATTCCCCACAACTACCTACTGTACTTAACTAGCATTGATAGGATTAGCTCTTTAGAACCTTGGGTGTTGCTGGCATCCTAGAGCCAGCCTACTAGAGACCCATCAACCTTAAGCTGAGGAATCTTACTAAAAAGGATATGGTCATAAAGAAGCATCAGGAGGTTGGAAAAGCCATGCTGATTCCAATTGAGACATCCGGCAAGTCCATTGTATTGGATCTTTTTAGCTATGGGACTACCTACGGATCAATTGATAGGCTCTTTGCCCCACTTTCTAATTTCTGAGGTTCTAACCCCCAAAAGGCTCTAAAAATCACTCTCTCTTGGAGTCCTATAGTGATATCCTATCCCAATCTGATACTGACTATGGACATATGAAGGGTTTGACTCATACCATTGACGTTGGTGATGCTCAGCCTATTCAGTCAAAGCCTTATTGGAAATATATTATTGAGGAGCTCCAAATGAGGACGGAGCTGAAACAGTTGCTGGATGCGGGGTTGCTGGTGCTATCCCAAAGCTCCTGGTCATCTCCATTATTGCTCATAAAAAAGAATGGTGAGCATCCGGGTAGTTAGGGACTACCACAAACTGAGTAACCTCACCAAGAAGGACAGCTACACAAACTTCTAAATCTGATGACGCTCTGGACCAACTCTATGGGTCTAAGTTCTTTTCCGCCATGGACCTGGCTAGTGGATATTGAAGATGGACATTTCTCTGCAAGACAAGGAGAAGTTGCGCTTATCTTCAGTGAGGGTTATTTCAACCCACTTGGTTACCTCAAGGGTTGTGGAACGCGCCCAAAACTTTTCACCAAGTTATGGACCACTTCTTGCAAGATCTGAGGCTTGGTTGCTAATTGTCTATCTTAATGATATCCTCATCTTCTCAAACCTTCAATGAGCTTTTTCACACTTAAAAGAAGTTTTCCAAAGTCTGCAGACCTCTCACATTAGGCTGAAGCCCTCTAAATGTACATTCTTCCAGAAGAAGTTGACTTCCTGGGTCACGCCATAGCCCCATATGGAATTCAGCCTCTCCATGATAAAGTTGAGGCGATATCCAAATTGATTGCCTCTGAAAACCCTCTACAAATATATAGGTGTTCTTGTGCATGATGAGATATTACCATCAATTTTTTCCCAAATTCGCTCAGCGCAATGAGCCCCTCCTACTCCTTTTAGCTAAAAACGCCCCTTTTCATTGGGGAGTGGAACAAAAGGCTGCTTTTAAAATTCTAAAAAAACTGCTGCAGCGACGGCCAATTCTACACCACCCTGACTATAGTAAACCCTTCTCATATTTACTGGGCCTCTGACTATGCAGTTGGAGCTATATTTAATTCAATTGGATAGCAGGGGGTTGATCATCCCGTTCCATACTTCAGCATGATTCTTTCTAAGACAAAACGCGACTATAACATCACTGAGAAGGATTGCCTTGCTGTATTGGTTGCTGTCAAATATTACCTCCCTTCCTTATATAAGACCTCAAATAAATTGTTTACTGAACACGCCTCATTAATGTGGTTTCAGATTATGAAAGATCTTACTGGGTGGTAAGCACGCTGGGTATTGAAGCTCCAGCACTATGATATGACCATTGACCACTGAGCTGGGACGAGCCATATGAATGTCGATGGGTTGACTAAGCTGCCCATCATTCACTTAGATAATAGTGAAGCGGAGAGGCTACATGACCTCCTAATGACCCCTGACACTTGAGAGATGAGGATGAGCCTGACCAGAAGATGCTAGCTCGACAATCCTTTAACACTAAGGTTGATAATAGGTAATTATACAAGAAATTTAGAGGTGAACTGGTTACCTTATCTCCAACCATCTGAGTATTTACCTGTCATTATGGAGTCTCATGCCATCCTAAGGCATAGTGGAGTGCGGAAAACCTATGAGTTGGTAAAAAACGCTACTACTGGGAGGGAGTTATGGAGACCATCATTGAAGCCCTGGATACATGTCTGACATGTAAAAAGCAATCCAGCTCCAAAGCTAGGTATCAATAGCAACCCACAACTCCACACAGCCCTTATACACAGTATATCTAGATGTGGTTGGCCCTCTACCCCAAACTATGGGTGGAAATCAATATCTTAGGAGGGATTGATCACTTTACCAAATGGGTCAAGGCTGTGGCTCTTAGAGCTCAGACGGCCAGAGCCATTTCCATTTTCCTCCACCATTATATGTTTTCTCGACATGGTTGCCCAAAATTTGCTCTGAGTTAATGGTAAAAATTTCACCCCTCAATTGGTGAAGATTTTGCTAACTCCATGGGCATGCAACATCTCTTTTGTGCCCACTATAAATTCCACAGCCAATGGTACTGTGGAAAGAGCCAATGGGACCCTAGTCTCTATATTACGGAAATTGGCCACTTTAGACCACCTTCACTGGGATTTGTGATTACAAGTGCCCTCATGGCCTACAGTATTAGTTACCAACAAATCATTAAACTTCTCTCCTTTCCGTGTGCTTTATGGATGGGAACCTGGAGTGCTGCCTTATTAGTAAAGGATATTTTTAATGATTGGACTGACCCTGAGCAAGCCATGAAGAATTTGGCCAGCTTATCATTCAGTTACAATCAGAGGCTATGTCTAACTTGGTCAAAATATTCACAAAATAGGGTCAATCCGCTAATGAGAACCAGCCCCCTCTACCACCCTTCCAAGTATCCGACTTGATGCTGTATTATCATAATTGGATTACCCTTGATAGGGAGAAGCTTAGTATATTTGGAAAGGACCTTTTGTGTCACTTACAAGAGAGGGTTGAGTATACTATCAAATTTTTTGCTGCAGGAGTGACTGTCAACTGAGTTCATGGTCAGTCCTTGCAGCCTTAATCACCCCTTTAACTATCTTGGAGAGGATAATGTTGGACAATTACAAACCTGATACTGTAATAATAGTGTTTTGGTTTATAATAAAGATGAAATTGGCAAAAAGGCCCTGGTCAATTCTCGGTTGAACCCCTTAAATCGGAGGCAATATGGTCTCATCCAATTATCAGCCAAATCGTCCATCTCTTATATATCAGATTGTGCCAAAACTGCAGCTGAATATGGAAAGTTATTCTGAGGCTCCTCCTCGGCCTTTTCAACAGTTTAGCTCAAACTCTTAGGCGGAGAGCACCCCCTTTTATAGGGTTGTAGGAGTTCCTTAAGGGGAAGATAATTTCTAGCTCATTGATTATGTTAAATATATTAAATCTTTGCTGAACGGACTAGTCCTGCTCATATTGACCTTCCATCAGAATCTCATTGAACAAAGCAAGATTTGAGAGCTCCAATAGGTCGAATCCTCATATTCCCTAATTTAGACATTACTAAGCTAATCTTGACTGTGAGCCTCAACATTTTAAATCAAGCATCAACTTATCAGGAGGGTTCGCTTCTTATCCCCCTCGCAGCAACTAATAAAACCTAAAAAACCAAAAATTTATAGTATTACCTTTGGAGTATCATTATTTAACTAGTGGTGAAAAAACCCTTTTTTGGCAGTAGAGATTATATTTCTCTTGCAATATTGTTATAATCTAATTCTAATTAGCAACAGCAAGTATACACCCTACCTCAATTTCAGCAGCATAATTCAAAAAAATTTAGATTTGGTCCAGAAGAGTTCATATGTTTTACATATTAAATCAGGCTGATAGGACATTCTTTAATTAGTGTACCTGTATTAGACACAGCGGAATTTTTAAATAGTTCATGTTTGGCGTTAGACTTCTCAAATATAAGTATTCTCATTTAGGCACCGTCAGAGATAAACTCTAATTTTAGGGTGCAGTGACTTTTGCGTTTCATGTTTCTAGATTTAGGGCTGATTTGCTCCTAGGGATATTGATTATAATCTAATAAGTCAATTATAATTTTACTTTGACTCTATAAGTATATTTAAGTTCTCCTTGATTTATATGCAATTATGTTACATAATATGAGAATAATTGCAAAGCGTCAAATTTTTCTAGAAATTCATGGTTCTTAATGAGACTAGCCCATCTCTGATGAGAGACTAAAACATAAATCTCAATGGTTTTGATGCCAACTGTAGGCCAAATACTTTTAGGGTAGCTTATAATATAATAAATTAAGTTTAGTGTGTATTTGCAAGTCCACCATCTTTAACCAAGTTATTTTGTGCAACACAGGATGCTTCGTTTTATAGAATAATGCTTTACTTCTTGTTTTAAATGTTCCCTCTCCAAAGATCAATGCCATTTATGTCTCATGAAATGTTTTATGGTGTAGATTGCAGGGACAAGGATTGAGTAAGAAAGGCCAAAGGGGCCATGTTGGCCGCTCTCCCAGACCTCAAGTAAACTATGGATCACCTCTGGGTCAAGGCCAATCAGGACCAAGTTGATCTCCATATAATTTATTGTGAAGATTTAGATGGTAAACCTCTGTGTTAAAAATCAACCATTAAAGTTAAAAAAAAATGTTTTGTTATGTTTGCTTTTCAGATGGGATTATAATTTAAAAAAAACACTATTGCCAAATTATAATAACTTGCAGCTGATGTTAAAGTCTCAAGTTGACAAATACATGAGGTATTGAACTAACACAAATGTTAGTATTGTATTATTACCCAAATTGATGCTAAGCCACAATAAATTAATTCAGACATTACCCAGTTTTTCCATAAATTAGTATTTCTCCAACCAATCTCTCTGTTGGTCATCTCTCTTCCTGTAGATAAGAGTATTCTATATATTAATTTATATTCTGATACCTTTTGCTGGCCTTGAGGGTTACCTTCTCATTAAGTTTTTCTGAGCTGTGTTTGTAAGCTATGTAGTGGTTGGCCCTGTACTGGGTGTGTTTATCATGATGATATTAGAAGTTTATTAATGGAGAGTAAGAGACATCTCATTAAATGTTAATTCTCTTGATGTATGCAATAAGATTATCTTTCTTTTATTTGTGTACTGACAAATTCTTTACCAAGGCCTTCCTAACATATTTAAATACAAAAATAGACACCCGTTTCTGATATTTTATCAGTAAAAACTTGTTTTTCTATTTGCAGAAGCTCTATTAAGCATAACTCTCAGAGCTCCAATAAGAAACTCTATCAAAAAACTAGCCTATGACTTTAAGCTCTGATGCTGATCACCCAGAGTCTCATGAACTATTTTTACTACTATCAAATTCATAAGACCACCTCATCTTGAAATACAATTCTTTGAAACCTAAAAATTTAAACTTATTTTGATTGAGTACTCAACTCTGCCAGCCAAAAAAACAGCAGCTTAAGTTCTTATGAAACATCATAAAGTTTTTTCTGTACCTAAACTTAATTTTGTCAGTTCTAAATCACATTAAGCTTGTATTTTGATTTATACTCCATTCATCAAAAGTTTTAACCTTAAATAATGAAAATTTTGTAATATACAATGAATTCTTTAATTTTTATTAGATACTTGAGCCATTTTTATTTAACCAAGGTAAGCTGACCAGGGGATTAATATTACCAAAACTTACATAGCAAACAAATAAATCTTCATTGAACAAAACAAATGAACTGCCCAAAATGAGAGGACAACACATAAAATGCAAACACAACAAACAGGTGGTACAGTGGGAACAACTTATCCCATCATGGCGGAAGGGTCAGGGGTGATCAAGAGGCTCATCCTCAGCATCGTCTTCACCCTAAAGCAGGGCATGAGCTATGGCAGAGAGCAAGAGAGTTGGGGCATCAGTGGGATGCAGAGCAAAATCTTTGATGATTGGGGTGGCAGGAAGACAGCGGTTGACCATAAGAAAGATAATATATTTGGTCAAAGCAATTTTAGGTTTCATGCATGCATCGGGGAGCTTTACAAATGTGAAGATATTGGTTTGGATAATCTTGGCTTTGGAATTCTGCGCTACCACTGCCACGTTCTGATTGGCTTGGTTGGCAGCTTTGAGAGATTCGATCAACATATTCTTTTGGAGCATATTGGCAATTGAGAGGATAGTGGGAGTAGGGATTCCACCTTTGAGTTCACCACTGATTAAGTACAGATTTCCAGAGAGAAGAACAATCTGACATAGCCGTTGCTTCAACAGCCAGCTGGTGGTCACTGCAGAACGTTTTGGTATTTTTCTGGAGGGAATATACAAGGGGTAGCTTAGCGTTGTGGTCAGAATACACAACCACTTGAGTTGGATAGTGGAGTCTTCAATTATATAAATGGACTCATCAATTTCAGCCAATAGATCCCAAGGTTTTTGGTTAAATTAATTTGGGAATTGGAATATACCCGAGGTTTGGTTGGTTCATTGGAGGACACATGGGAGCAAACTGGGGTTCAAGCCAGTGCTTGATTAGAGGGAGCGTTTGTGGCACTGGGGCGAGGAGGTGGATGATTAGTGGCTGCAGGCGAGGCTGCAGCAACAGTCTTTGGGGGAGGGGAAGGTATGATTGTACTCCATACTGAAACTGGTGTGGGGTGGGCAGCAGATTGGAAGCTAGCGGACGAAAAATCAGATCTATCAGAAGCAGATGAGGAAGGGCACTTATGTTTTGAGTAGCCCAACTCAAAACAGGATGGACAAGTCATCTGCCCGCACTCGATGGGGGCCCAGAATGGATGGTTAGGGCAGAAGGAATGATGGCATTAGGGGTAATTGACACTGCAATTTTACTAAATTTAGGGCTGATCGTGACATATGCCTGAGGCCCAGCAAGATGTGTGGCCCCATTTGGGACCACAAATTGTAAGATGGGTATAAAGCCATAGGCTTCCAAACCGTCCATCAGCTTCTGTTGGAGCACTGCAGGGGGAGGTGGGTGGACAAACCAGCGAACTGAACCACCAATTGGTATCCGCTGGGAGCTAGGACAGATTTTGGGGAGGGGTACCCTAAAAAATCAGGGGCACAGTTGTCGCATTGGCAGCATCAGCTTCACAGGTGAAGCTGAGATCAAAATACCTCCTATAGGGGCGGAAATCAATAAAAATCGGTGGGAATAATCACCACCTGAGCCATTTTGATAATGACTTAGATGTGGTAAGGGAAAAGTATCCCATAAATGACCCTAAGGCCAAAAAGCATGTTTCTCCAGGAGAGCACCAAAGGTAAATGAGCACCACTTGGGTATGAATGAGGTGGCGTCAAGATTCTTGGGAGGAATGTATTATCCCAGGGTATAATATGACAGGGCGAGCCAATCCAAGCATGTATTCCCACTGGACAGAAAACAAAGGGGGTGTTTTGTCTCTGCCCCACACTGGAGCAGCCAGCGGGGAATATGAGGATATCAGAGCAAAACTACAGCGGTTAATTGAAATCTGCTTTTTTCCATAAGATTTGCTTGGAAGTTATGCCAAGCGGATAGAGACCTTTAGATACTTGAGTCATCTGATATTAAATACAGATTACACTTTAAATCATTCAAAAAACAACATAAATCTCATTAAATTTAGTGAATCTCCCAAAGCTTATTTTTTGTATCTATAAATTTAAAGCTACCTATAAATGGACCTGTAGACATAAACTATTTCCCTTTTATGAGACATCCTCATGTTAAAGAGTAGTAAGCCCTTTAGATTGTCTCCAGCGTTGTCAACTCTATTGTTGTCTGCACCATACAACCTACCTGACGCGGCTTACACATATATTATCAAAACTAGGGATGGCATATGTCATAGTGAAAAGGGTCTAACCGTCCCTTTATAAATTACAAGCAGCTAAATTCAAGGCAGTGGTTAAAGAAATTGTATACATCATATAAAAGTATTTACATAAGGAAAAAAGCTCCTTGCGTCGCATACCCAGATAAGCTTCCCATTAAAATAGTGGAAAGCCAAAAAACCTACAGTTGGAAAAGAACATACTTCTTAATTTTTTCTCAAACAAATTATATAGTAGATCAGGGAATTTACTCTAAGGTATAATTCTTCAAGCGCTTCCATGCCAGGATCTATCTTAACCTGAATTTGGGGATTCTGCAACCTTCAGGTTACTTCAATCAAAAGTAACTGATCACATGGATCAGGCTTAGACCCTGAATTTAGGAGGCTTTTGTTAAACAGTATTCAATTGCATAGTCAATTAGACCCTGATATCTGGAGGTTTCAATATAATTAATGGGGATTATCCCAGATAAATATTTTGATTAAGTCTTTAAATAAATTAAAATCCATCGTCAATTTACTCAGATCTTTAATTTAGATGAATTCCTGATAAAACCACCTTTTAAATCTGAAGTAGGGGGTGAAAGCCCAAAGAATTTGACTGTACGTTTGATTTATCACAGTCCCCTGAGCGACCTCTACAATATAGTGTTCAATTCCTCGTTTATAAATAAATTTATAGGGTCCTGACCAATTAGTTCACAATTTGTAATCGCGTCCACCGCGTTAATAATGTTAGAAAAGGACTAAATCGCTTAGCTGGAAAGTATGCAGAAGGGCATGATTATTGTTAAACAAATGTTCTCTCTGGTGGTGCTAGTAGAAAAATTTTCAGTAGCAAGAGACAGAAGTTTAATAATCTCAGAAAAGATACTTTTCAAAATAACTTCAGGTGTTTCAGGGAAGCTTGATATATCCTTACTTGTACTTTATAAGGCAGTTGGGATTTCTTCCATACAAAACTTGGATGAAAGACAACTTTATTATTTTGATGACAACTTATTTGATAGACATAAATTGCACTAGGTAGATATTGCAGTCAATGTAGAGGGTTGATCAAGGTCATTTTCAGTAGAGTTAAGTTTAAATTTACCATTTACAAGCTCTATTCCATTCCATTGGTTAAAGGATGGTAATGAGTGGGATGCACTTTAAAGGACCCCAATAATCCAGTTAATTAATTACCAGTGATGGAAAAATTCTGATCATTATTAGAGAGAAGCATGTTAGGGCACCCATGTTGGGTGAGAATTCAATTTATATAGGAATGTGGCGGTAGCTTTTGCCAAAGAAGAGTGTAAGAATATGGCTTCAATTCACTTAGTTAAATGACTAACGCACATAATGATGAACTGATGGAAATAGATTCTTGAGGAGATAGTCTCTTGACAATAAAATTTATATTATGAAAGGGTTTGCAGGGTGGAGCTATTGAATGTTGTGGCCAGGGCTAGGTCTGGCCTGACTTATACATACCAGACAGGACTCTAATAAATTTTAAATTGAGAAGATCATCCCTTCTCAGTAACATTGGGTCTTGAGCCACAGTTGAGCTTTCAAATTCCTCTGTGGCTGAAATGCAGATGTCCCTCTAATATAATATCTGTGCAAGCCAGATGTCAATTGTAGGGTAGCAATTTTTGTGACATGTGTTTTTACATTTTACCATTTTTATTAAAATTATTTGCTGATCTTTTAAATAACTATTTTTGAGTAGTTGAGGACCCATTTTAATAAATGTGGTTGAGTTAAAAGTTTATAGAATTGATTTTACTCATGTTCATTTAAAGTTTGTATGTGTAACATGGATAAAGAATCAGAAATTTGAATTAAGGGCTCTGGATGATGGATAGTGTAAAAAGTTAGCTTTTAGTTTTAAAGACCATTAGGTGGATTTTTCATCAAGATCCCTAACTGTTGAGTAATTGTAATGAATTTTGGTTGGCAATTATGGTAAAATCGTTCCCATATATAAAAAAGGTCAGAAATGATTAATAGCCAATAGTACCAATAGACACTCTCACTCTATAACACTATAGTTGCATTTGGCTTTTGATTAGTTTTGATATTGTAAGCAATGTTGGTGATCCACCAAGCTTTCGTCATGCTAAAATATTATAGCTCCGTTAGCTATATCACTAGATTCTGTGAAAAATAAAAATGGTTTGTAAAAAAGTAGGATGCAAAATTACAAAAGAGTGTGATAGAGCTAACCGTTTTAGTCAAATGCATGTTGCTTCTTCTCTTTACAGGGGAGATTATTATTTTCTTCAAAGAGTATACTAAAGTCTCAGAGATTTCAGAAAAGTGTGGAATATAATGGAAATAATATCCTGGTACTCTAAAAAGACTTATATACCACATAGGGATTTAGGGGGGACATCTTAGAAATGGCTTTGACATTATCATCCATCAGCATATTTTAGCATTAAGTTTCTTATGGCCTAGAAAATCTATTTTACCTTAAAACATTTGGAAGGTTTAATTTCAACAAAGCTTGGCATAATCGCTGGAAAACCTCCTTAAAGTGGGCCAGGTGAGCGGTAAAATTTCGCAAAGGAATGATAGATCGTCAACATTGATGTTATCTTTTGAGCGCTGGTCACTCTTAACAATTAGAACCAAATATAAACTTCTGGGTGGCTCGCTTTGGCTCTTCAGTTGATTGCACAGGTTGTTGATATATGCATTGATTGATTTATTGTCTTACTTGAATAATGATGGGTAGTATTAGTGTAAAGATTATTACTCTTGTTAAACTCTCTCAAAAACCAGGTTGATACTTAAGACTAACGATAAACCAGTGCTTAACTTTCCAACTAAAAAGCTTTGATAAATGATATGGAACTTCACACTCTGTTCTCTCTCTTCTCTAAGAGACTGAAGAAAATTTTATAGCTGAATACTTCAGACAAAAATATCTAAATCCTTAAACGCTTATCCCATGATCCAACTATACAACCACTGTATAAACGTCTTAAACTATAATACAATTGCACTAACTTATTTTATTTTGATCTTTTCTATTTACTTAAAAATCAGATAAATATATAAGGAATCTAAGTGACCAACTATTCCATCAGTGCCTCACTTGGATCAGCAGCCGTTGCCAGTGGATTAGCCCTCTAAGGTTGCACCTATAATAACCATCCTTATTCGCCTAGTCAGATTGCACTGTTGATCAAATTTTGACCTCTTCATGGTCTTTTATAGGAGTCCCTGCAATCTTAAATCAAGTTCTGCGTATTACTCTTTTTAGAATAGCAGTCAGCTTAGTCAAGGGACCTTTACCCATCAACCGCAGACCATAAGTCCTAAAAGGTTAAATTATGAGATACTCAGAAGCATTGTTGATAATTCAGTAACTATTCATAGATTTCATAGTCTATTGGTGACAAACCCCAATAGACTAATGATTAAATTACCAATTATTGTAACAGGTAGGTTTGTTACAGTATTCTACAAAGGAGTTGGGTAGTACCAGCCATGTCACCAACCACATAAACGACAACCTAGCAGATATCCACTCCTTAACCCACACATCATGTATGAATGTCATGACTTATTCTCAGACCACGTTCCCAGTGACACTACATGACAATAGCAGGGTCTTGCACCAGGGCAGTGCTGAGAATGAGGCCAATACTGAACCAGCTCACTTTGTTGAACTCGTCTTCAAGATCAGGGGTTTGAATATAAGTTTATAATAGGAAAGTATTTAGAGTAAGCTAGCAAGTATTTTATTATATATCTCAAAATTTCTTAAAAACGTAACTAAATTCTCAGTTATCGCTTTCCTTTATACAGCACTTCAAGATACTTAACTAACTTCCTTTGACCCAAAACTTTTGAACAATAACCAGACCATTATTTGCAAAGGGTCAAAATCCCATTTAATTATTATTTGGAGATTTTTGACGCTAATATCACATTCTACCAGATAAGCCTATGTTCCCATTTTGCTGATCTCTTACCTCTAAAAACCTCATTTCTAATCATTTCTTCTAACAACCTCAATTTATTTAAGTCAGCCTTAAAATTTCCATTGGAATCTGAGATTAAACCCACAAGGTCAATGTGCAGACCAGGCTGTTCCTGATACATTACATCACCCCCTTTGAGACTTGAATTTCTAGACCTTCTCTGGCCAATGCACACATTCTTCTTGCATTTGCCATGTTGCATCCTCCATGAACACCCCTTCTAACTTACCAAGAACTTTCGCCAGACTCACACCCATTGCGCGTCCAATATCCGCTTAGCCACATATACTTGGCTATTCTCATCATGAGGGCTCATTGGTCCTAGCCACTCCGGTCCTTTCCCTCTAACAACCTGAAGTTGTGAGGTGTAGATCACCAGGTGGGCCTTTTACCCTTTTAGAAGCTCCAGTTTAAAAGCAACCTTATTAAAGCGTAAATAGTCTTATATGGGCCCAAAAACTTCGGTCCAAGCTTCCAGTTTCTCACCATCATGGCGTAGTTCTTGGCTGCCACTAATCTCCAGTCTCCAGGAGAAAAATAAATGAACATGCTCTTTTTGTCAGTCTTCCTGACGCTTTTGTCGCGTTTTAGCTCATTCCAGATCCTCTAATAATTTCCTCCTGATGTCCGCCATATTGCAGGTTATCTCATCGGCCCCCTGCCACACTCCACCACTCAAACCCTCATCCAATGTAGGATTGAGTCCATGATTCACAAAAATCGGGGTCACCCCTGTCAATGATTGGCAGTTGTTGTTATAAGTAAACTGGGACAACCTCACTCATGAGACCAATTTCCTGATGATAGAATGCAGCAATGTAGATACATTTTGAGTATTTGATTTATTTTCTCCGCTTATATGCAGGATTGGGTATGATACTTGAAGTCCTAAAAGAGCAAATTTTCAAATTCTTGAGCAAATTGGACTAGAATTTTCATACAAATTGGGGACTTCGGTCTGGACAATTTTTGCTGGTAAGCCATGTCAGTCAGTAATTTTGTCAATGAAAATTTTTTTCTGTATCCTTGGCAAAATTGGTATTGCATGGTAAAAATTTAGTGTAGAAGGTCAGCCAATTGACACTGACCATAATTACATCTTTTTAGGACCTTTGGTAAATCCGTGATAAAGTCTTCAAAAACTGATCCCCACAGGCGACTCAGAATTTGAAGTGGGTTGAGTTACCAGTGAAGGGTTTCTCAAAAGTTTTGACCTAGAAAAAACTAAGCATTCCTATTATAATTCATATTGTCTTTATCATAAAGCTGTTTACAAATATTCCGCTGCACATGTTCAAACTCTTCTTGACTCCGTGGTGCCTCTACAATGGGTGTTAGTGAGAAGCTTGCAATACCTTACATTCCAATGATAGATTAAGAACCACATGCACAAATCATGGTTCGTATGCCATTACTTTTCTTATTAAAGCTATGGTGGTCATGCTGCTATCCATCCGCTGTCTCAGCTCATCTGATAACTAAATGTCAAATTCTTTTGTTTGTGCCTGATCTTTTTCTCCTAATTCTCTCTCCATGCTTTTTATCATCACAAATTGGTTCATCCAGAACATTGTAGCCATGTTAAAACTCTCCAACTCCACCTTTTTTATAAGTCAACCTCATGTTACAACATAACCAATCTACCAAGGTGTTGGACGTACCTGGCCAGTACTCTACCCAAAAGTTGTACTGAATCAGCTCACATGCCATCAGGCTTATAGCTGGTCCAATTCCTTATCTTGTGATAATATTTACGCACTCAATGTTTTCCTGAATCACAGAAGGGTGACAACCATACAGTAGATGCCGCTGTCATTCCCACAAAGCTGAGACCACCGCTAGTATTTTTTATTGCAATCAGTTAGTTTGTTTCTGCTAAATCATTTTTTGGCTAAAGTAGCACATAGGGTGTTTTATTCCATCCTCCCTTTCTTTTTAATAAAACTGCTTCTGAAGAAAAATTTAATGCACCAATCTCTACCACAAAATGTTTCTTGAGTTCTGAGTGAGCCTGAGCAGTGCCAAAAGAAGTTTCTCTTTTAAAAATAAACGCCCACTCTTCCTCCTCTCCACATATACGAAATTTGGGAACTATTAGCACTTCACTTCCTCCTTTGGAATGATCACCATCTGTAAAACTCAGAAGCTATCTCTTATTTGATTATAGCTTCTTCAGCTCCCAAGATGTTCTCAAACAGGTTCTTTATTTGTGCACCAATAATCGTTGATAAATAATCTTATAAATATGTGGTTTGATACTAGTATGGTGGCTAGTATCTAGTTGAGTAGTTCACGACCAATATTTTTCTTAATCTGGTATAATAATTTGAACTGTACAACAATCCTTCAAACCACTGATGAAGGCAATCAATATTCTCACCAGATAAAAAGGGAATTCCTCTCCTTCAACTTTTCTTCTAAAGTTGTCAACTTCTGGATAACAACGGATCTTAACCTACTGACAACAGGTCAGAGGTTCTAAAGGGAACTTCTACTCTTAAGATATGAATCATTACTCTGACTTAGAGGTCTCTCATTGGACTTATCCGGCAATTTTTAGTTCATTGGCCTTCTTGGTGAACTTTTATCCTTTTTTCAGTAGAACATAACCTAAGACTAGATTCAGTGGTTCTTTTCTTATTACAGGAACCGTGGAGCAAGCTAAATAATTAAATAAAGAGAAACAATATCTTAAAGGAATAACTTTTGAGGAAAGTCTCCCTTATTATATAATAAGTGAATATATAAGGGTTTCAGCGTTTAACTCTTCCGTTGAAACCTCACTGAAAACTGCAGCTGTTGCCGCTGAATTCACCCTCCAGGGTAGCACAATAAGATGATCTTCCTCATCAGGATGGTTCAGGTTTCTAGCCTATTCTAACGCGCCCTTCTTTTGATTGAACTAAAGAGCGGAAGTAAATGCATTCATCTAACTCCAGAGATTCTCCCTTATCTGGATAGACCTGCTTAGGTAATGGGACTATTGCTCAAAACCAGCAATTCACATTACCTAAAAGTTTAAATCTCCAGTTGCTATTTAGGGATCAATCACCTATCAACTAATAAATACTTTAGTTGATTGGCAATAAAAACAGGTCAACGCTTACAAGACAAATTAGGAATCAAAATGAAAATCAACAAAACAATTGCTTATTTATTTTTTGGGACAATTCTGATCAAACTTTTTTATTCTGGCAATCAAAACCCAGTGGATTAATAGTTATTTGTTTACAATATTTCTTCAAACATTAGTTATCATCTAAAAAACAATAACTCCTATATCACTAGATGGCCTAAACTCCTAGCAGATAAGCAGATTTATAATTGTTTTCTGGCGGGATAATTTGATCATATCGAAATCCTAATACCATATGAAAAGAATATCTTACGTTAACAACGTAAGCAGCAGCGCCATTTGTGACAGATTTTTCACAAAAGTCAGAGAAAACTCATCCCCAAAAATTACTCAGAACCCTGTTTGATCCATCAATGACTTCCATGATCAACCTGCTCACAGTTTGTTTAGCATTTTCCAAGACCGTTTGCAATCTGACTTTGCTCCAAAAATGTCACTGATCTTTGGTAGAGTTGCATTTTAACAGCTTCAACTGCAGACCCACCTTGGCGAGCACATCTAGCACTTCCCAAAAACGTTTACATGCTCATCCCAGGAACAGGAAAACAAGATAATGTTATCCATATATGTGGAACAGAAATGGCTGATCATACCACTAAGCACTCAATTGCTCATATGCTGAAACACCCCTGGGCATTCCGTAGCATGTTTGGTATTACTCAATACTGAAACATTTCTAATGGCATTTAAACGCCTATTTTGTTAGTTCTGGTCTCATGGGTACTTTACTAAATACGTCCACAAGTTCTAGCTACCTATATATGGCAAATCCTGCAGCCATCAGGAGAATATCCTCTGCCAAGGGCTTGGGTAAGGTTCTGGCTCCATAACCATGTTGTGCCGCCAGAAGTCAACAAATTGCTGTAAATCCCACTTGCTTTTGGTACTAGTAGTACCACTGACATGACGGCGGATTTTAACAACTTGAGCAACCCCTCATTCAGCATTATACTTACATGCTCTTCCAACATCATTTGCGCTCATTAATTTACTGGGTAAACTAGGCATCCGTAGGGAATTTTGTACCCTTCCTTTATTCAATATGAGAACATGAATGAGTTAGTGGGGGAAAAGTGGATCCCTTTTTTCTTCAAATAAACTCACAAATTCGCGGTATTCCACAGGCAATTCCTCCACCCAAATAACTTCCAAGCTCTTTAATTCATATGACCTAATAGTTGAAAACCAACAACTCTATCTGTCATAGGGCCCGCACTCAGCTTCAAGGTAACTTCATGGAAAGGCAAATCATTTTTGGATCAAACCTGATGCCAACATCAAATCTCCAACACCACTGTATGGGCCAGATTCTCTATTTCACATAATTTTCTCCTTGAACCTGTACAGACTCAGTTATAGACTACTGAGGGGATTGCTCACCATGAGGGAGCCCTCCGTGATACATCAGCAAACACAACCTCCAGTTTCTCCTGAATTTTCACCTTCAATCTCTTAGCTAATGCGAGCTCAATTTAATTTGCCTCTGTCCATAAATTCACCAGGGCCATCACACCTTCTGTTCTGCCATTCGTGTATAGCTCCACTGGGATGAATAAATGAGGATAAAGCAAAGAGGCAGATTTATTTAGTTATGAATTTTTTAATTGCAAGTTTATGGGCAACAAATCTTGGGCACGTATGTCTTCTCATGTCCATGGCTTGCCGCTTTACTTGAATCTTCAACGGTCCCTTGTTGGGCATCCCTTGTAAAGTTCCAAAGTTTCTTGGGAATGCATGCCATCCCCTGACCAGGCTGCCACCCAACGGAGATTGATCTTTTCCTGGAAACATGGAGCCCTTGAATCCGTATCATGGCAACACCAATTGCTTTTCAACATTCAGGGCTAACATGACCTCATCTATCAGTGTACCCTGAACTTTTTCTGATGCCATGGCCGCCAGTCGATCTGACTGTAATATTTGAATGAACATTTTCAATTATTGTGAATCCTCCACCCAGGCTGTTTTCCCCAATATATGGAAAATCCAATTGTACTTTTCCATTGATCTATGTCCCTGGTTAACCATCAAGAGCACCGACCATGCTTCAACCTTTGCCTCATCTGGGCAGTCTGCGTGGCCAATTAAATTCACACACTCACCCAGTAACTTGATATGCAGCCTTGTATTTTGATCAGCTCAAGCACCAAGACTTCCATGTTTGAGGGTAACGTATCCACAATTTTGGGCTATCTGGAGTGAGAAAGGGCTTTCCCATGTTGCCTGTGCCAAAACCACCTGAAATTAAATCCACGCTGTCACTTGGTGAATTTTTGTCAAGCGCCTCCATGGAAAGGGCTACTTGTCCATTGTTTGGTTGGGCATTTCTGGGATTTCTGATGCTATTGACATTATACCCCACAACTGCCCCACCTTGCACATTAAAAAAGCCAGCGAGAGTCCTACCATCACCACAGTTATCAACGTCAGTACCACTCCTCCCCTCATAAAACTACCATCTCCTCTCAGAGGCCCCACAATACAAAAGGAAGTACTGAGTTTTACTTAATTTAACAGGTGGGTTTGCGCCAGTACGCTACAAATGAGTTGGGTAGTACAGCCATTTCACCAACCACATGACTGACTACCTGGAAGAAATTTACTTCTGAAACTTTATGCCATGTTTGGATGTCATGATGTATTCTTGAACCATAGTCCTAGTGACACTGCATGCCAATAGCAGGGTTGGGCTCCAGGACAGTGCCAAAAATGGGGCCAATGCTTGACCCAGCTTACTTATTGAGCTCATCTTCTAGATCTTTGGTTTAATGATATGTTATAAGAGTAAAGAATTTTCAAGATAGGCTAACAAATAATTTATTTAGTATCACAAGATTACAGAAAAAATTTAATTTTTTTAGTTATAGCCTTCCCTTTAATATAGAACTGCAAAATAATTAACTAGGCTCATTTAACCAAATCTTTTAAACAATGACCAAATCATTATTTGAAAAGGCTCAATATCATATTTAATGATTATATGGAGAATTGGAACGCCAGTGTCACATTTATCCAGATCAGCCTCTGTTTCCAAATTTTAAGACTTATTACCTTTGATGACCCCATTCCCTAACACTTCTTCTACCAAAATCAATTTAATGGAATCAATCTTCAAATTATTATTGAAATTTGAGATTTTGCTCACTAGGTCGACGTGTGGACCAGGCTGTTCCTGATCAATCATAAATATTCTTGATTGACAATTTAACTATAAAAGGGGGTGGAAGGTGAGTCAGTAGGGCGTATGGCTACCAATCTGAAGGTTTCAGATTCAATTCCTGACCTTTGCACATCAATTGGGGTGCCAGCCAAAGGAGTTGTTGTCAGTTAGTGTGTCTAATAACACGAAAACCTTATCCGTGATGTACCAGAAAAAACTGAGTCCCAATCCAGAGGTGGAAAAACTTTCTTTGACGGAGTTGACCCTTCTCAGGTTTCACGTCAATTATTTCTTTCTTTTGGTAATGCCTGTCCCATGGTTAGCTTGCCTCAAAAATAAAAAAAGACAATTGAGCTAAAAATTAAATGAATTATCAGGGATTAGACCCAATGAAACATTACCAATCTGGAAGATCAACACTTGGCAGATCAGAAAATTTTTGTTAGGGTTAATTCCACAATCAATAGTTGTAATTAAATGATAACTCTAACATTCACTAGAAGATCTTATCCCAAAGTGGTCAGAAAACTTATATGTAATCTAATTGCCTTGGTAATATGGGTATATCAAAATCCTAACATATCCCACCGCTTGACTAGATTACCCAGCAAAGGAAAGAGAAGGTGGGGGAAGGATACCTCCTTGGGCCAGGGTCATCTTTCTTCAGTACAAATTCAGCGGAGCTCAATATGTCCCACACTCAACTCTCACATGCCCCTCTTTGGCAATTCAGCCCATCTCCCTTGCTTCTTACTCTATGTCAGAACTCTTATGCCAGTTCCCAAGGCATGATGCCATTCAGGACAATTTTGGTTGTTCTAGCCTTTAATAAGTTCTGACCAGCCTATACAAACCTAAGATGGGTTTACAATGACTTCTTTTCATTCAACCTTTACTAAGCTCAGGACGGTTTTAATGACTCCTCGTCATTCTCAGTATCCTCTCAATCAGCTTTTCTGAGTCCTGTACTGGCACCCTGGGACTACACACTGTAGGCCCAGTTTCAAACTGAGCTGTTACTAATGACAACTTATTTATTTCTAAGGTCCTCTAAGGATGGTCTAGTTTCATCACATCCTGATCCTAGTGACAAATTATTCTTTGAGGCGCCTTGGGACTATTTTTGGTGGACTCAGATGCAACCTAAGCTGACCCTGCCAATAACAACACAGTTTTCTGATTCCCTAGAACTTCTTCACTATGCTCATCATATTTTTCCCCCTTCTTCCTGATTAACAACAGAAGGCAGGATCCCCACTAGAATTTTCTGACTGCAGCAACAATTCAACACTAAGATCAATAACTTTAATATTTTTTAATTTTCTATTTTTTACTATTTCTTCAAAGCGCCTCAGGACTATTCCAAGAGGACCCAGTTATAACCCAAGCTGGTCCTGCCAATAGTAGTAAGTAACACCGCCAGATGATTTTGTGTGTGGTTAAATTAAAATAGATTATTGTTATGTTTTTCCATTTTTAGATTTTATACATGTTTTTTCCCTTTTTCTTTTATTTATATCTTTTATAACTTGTTTTTTGGCATTGCTGCTGCCACTTAATTTGGATCAATTCATAAGTAAATTTAGAATAATTCCCACTTTTACAGATTAATTTTGTAATGTTAGTAATAAGGTTTATCTGGATTTGATCATCTTTTCAGCCTTTCTTGCCTCTCATTCATTGATTAATATAATTGAGTGACTTCAACCATATCTCTGGATTGATCACTTTTCATTTTGACCTTATCTAGTGCCTTGGGACTAATACTGGAAGACCCAGCTGCAACCTGAGCTGTCCTGCCAATACATTGTAAAACAAGATGAAATCTGACGTAACAGGCTTTCTTGAAGTGCTAGTTTGTTCTGCACCTAGAATACAAGGCCTTTTCCAAAAAATTTAAGCTTCTTCCTCCTCCTGAGGCAGCATATTATTCACATTTCCTTTTTAGGTTATTCCACCAAGCTTGGGTGACATTATCCGCCCAATCAAGAGTCCAAATTAAATGTACAGACATATTAGGAAATGATTATAATCACACTAATTAGTAAACAAAATTTTGCCTCATCAAGTCTCATTATAAGTAACTCACCAGGGCTCTTGTGAATCCAAACTTTACTGCTATCTGTTAATTATATGGAAAGCCCTTCAAGCTCTACATTTCACCTTTACCTAAAAAGATTTGTAACAACAGCACCTCACTCTTTCTTTGCACTTGGAGTCACTTTTTAGTGATTTTATTTAAAAAAGTAAGTAAACAACTATTGATCAAACGCCAGCCACTCCCATTCAATCCCTGAGGAAGTCAGATTTTCTGCCAGCTGCTCCAGTGTGGGGCAGCCGCGAAACCCTGCCCAGCATTTTCCGTCCAGAGGGAAAACGCGCTCAGACTGGTTCATCCAGTAAAACTACATCCTTGGGTTGGTTTAATCCACCCATGGATCTCACCATCCACCTGGCACGTACCCAAGCTGTGCCTCACAGCCCACTCGTTCTCCCCTGCTCCCAGCTCCATTTTGGTCTTCAAGTCAAGTACAGGAGATTGTTCTCATATGAGAAACAAGAAATTATCGACTTGGCCCAGGAAGTGATGCTGCTGGTCAGATTTATAGACTTCCGCCCCTTTAAGCGGTATTTTGACCTAAACATCACCTGTGAAGCTGATGCCGCCACTGCGGCTACAGTGCCCCTGGTATTCAAGGGCACCCCTATCCCAACAACACGCACCTGGCTCCCAACTGACACCACCATGGTAGTTGAGTTTGTAGAGTTGCCCACCCATCTTACCCCTTCAGTACTCCATCAGGAGTTGATAAAAGGTTTGGCTGCATATGGCTCCAACCCCATCCTTCAGTTTGTGGTCCCTGATGGGCCACTCGCCTAGATGGGCCTTGAGCATTTTCCACGATAAGCCCAAAAATTTTAAAAATTGCACTGTCACTTCCCCCCGCGCCATCATTCCCTCTGCCCCTGACCACCCATTCTGGGCCCATATCGAGGATGGGAGGAAAATATGTCCTTTCTGCTTTAAGTTAGATCACTCAAAGAGTAAATTACCCTCCCTTGCAGCTTCCTCGGACCCAGCACTGTCATCATTTGGCCCCCATTTAGCCCCGCACCCCACTGCCTTTCTGGCATGGGGTACAATCCTACCCCCCTCTCCCAAAGCCTGCTGCCACTTTTGTGCCCACTGCAGCCAACCAGCCCCTTCCTCAGGCCAGTTCCACTTGCACCTCATTAATCAGGAAATGGCTTAGACTAATGTGGGATCCCACGTTATCCTGAAATTGCCAGCCACACCACTTCAATTCACTGACCCCAATTTTAAGTTTGACATGAGCCCAAGGTCCTCATTGGCTGAAACTGATGAGATGGGTTATATAATTAAACCCTCACAGCCCACAAATAATGAATTTATCCAGGTATGGAGACCCAAACCAGTCACTCAACAGTTTTATGCCCCCCAACTGGACACCTTGAGTTCCACTCAGACCACCAGCTAACTGTCACAACAGCTGCCCACTCTGACGTAGACACCACCCGTGAGATGGCTGAGTCATCATTAGCGGTGCTAGCCATGAAACTCCCACCTCCCATCATCAAGCCATCCACATCCCCACCTAACATAAATACTTTCCAATTTTTCCACAGGCGCGCTAAGGAAGCCATCCAGAGAGTGGTTTTTGCCTCGCAGAATAAGATGAGCGTCACCTGCGCCTCTGTGGCATCACTGTCCCAGCTTCCTGCCCTCCGCATTAAGGCAGAGGCCACCAATTCCAAGTACTTCGGCGACTTACTGTCCTATGGTAATTTCCTCAAACAGCCAATCATTAGCGTCCTCGCACCCATGTTGCTGATCACCCCACCCCTTTGCTCTCCTCCTTGTCCCGCGCTCTCGCCAAAGAGGAGCATGGGACTGAGGATGAGCTCTTCAATCCCCCTCCCTTCTGCCATGGTAGGTTGGTGTCTCAATCATTATGTTTCGCCCATTCATTTTGAGCAGTAATTTTCATTTAGTTCAAGTGATTAGTTCATTTGGTTTTTTGCCCTTTGAGCTTTGGTAATGTCCATCCTCTGGTCAGTGTGCCCCATAATAAATTTAAATTTTAAAGTTTATAATCTGTTAGCATATGGCTGAGCAACCTCTTCACAATTTAGAGAAAAATCCTCTTCAATCTTGCTAGAGTATCACTTTGACATTCAAATGGATCACATGATAGATCAAATAAGGTCCGTCATAATCCATAAATAATTCAGAAGTATTAGTGTTGTCCTTCATGATATCAGAGGGGGCAGGGTAGATTGCAGTGCTAGATTGTTTTCCAACTGAACTGTGGGTCTATTTCCTGACCCTTTATTAGTTTATCTAAGCCTGTATTAAATCAACTTAGCTTGTCGTTTATTTCTATATTTATTGAAAAATTATATGCTAAAATTGATCTACGTTAATGACAACGAACAAGAGCTTTATTCATTCATTTCTGACTTTTGGTCTTAATTAGTGTCACATTTTTAGCTTTGTTTTTTGTTATTGCCCTCAATGAATTTCGCATTATTATGAGTTTTAGTCTGGATCACTTCAAAGGTTTAATTTGGTGCCTCAAACGTTGCTCCTATCATCTTTAGAGTATCAACCATCTGAGATGTAGAAGTTTGTTTCACTAATGCTAATGCCATAATCTGATGCAGTTCATGGTAGAGCTTAGCGCCGCTTGCATGGCTATGTGCGCATCAAAATCTGAAAGTACTTTTTCCACATCTAGGATCTGTGACTCTTGGTAAAACTGGTCAGCAAAAGCTGCTAAGGTCTCCACATTTTCTGAGTTGTATACCCATAAAACCTTGTTTGCGGTTGGCCATTCTGTTAGGACTTCTGAACTCAAGAATAATTGCTTCCTTTGATCAGAGTATGACCAATCGTCCATGTTAATATGGGGCATCACAGATTATGGCAATCATTGTCTATAGAGTTCATTAAGGTTACCTCTTTTTGACAGGCCCCATACCCAAACATCATTATCTGCAAAAAGCTGAAAACTCCTGTGAGTTGTCCCAGTGAAATGAGGGGCTGTTTTGGCGCATTTCAAAATTCTTCAGTCACACAATTGGAACGGGATCCTGAAAAAAACTTAACTAACCATAGGTGTTGGTTTGGTAGTATTTCTGGTATGGCAGTAAAAGATTTAGGCATATTTATGGATGAGTATGTCTTCCCATCTGGAGTTTCATATGTTTTATTGTCAGCTTCATTTGCCTCCAGTTGAGCGCAACCATAATTGTGATTGTCAAGTTCTTCAATATGCTTCAAAATTCTCACCATGTCTCTCCTGAAGCTGGCAGAAGTGTTCTCTGGCCGCTTCATATTCAGTTTTTGGGATAAAAATTCCTTGATTAATACGAACTCCTTTACTTCAAGGAGGCAACCTTCCCGCAGAGGTTGTTATTAGCCTTCCTGACCTGATCAATCTCCTCTCCAGCTTTAGTTACATCCCCTCCATTTATTGACATCAGCTTGTGGCGCTGAGTTCAGCACATCCTTGTTGACAGTACCCAACTCTGTCAAGTTTCCAAACTTCATTCATATATTCTATTATTTAAGATTCTATTAGTGTGGCTTTTGATATTATATACCCGTAAAAAGCACAAAATGTTAAATTTTTAACGCTGGTTAATCTTATTAATAGTACCAAATATAATCTTCTAGGTGGCTCGCTTTAACTTTCCATTTAATCGTACAAGTTTTTGATATGTGCATTAATTGATTTATTGTATTACTTGAATAATGACGGGTAGTATTAGTTTAAAAACTATTACTCTAGTTAAACTCTCTCAAAAACCAAGTTGATTCTTAAGCCTAATGCTAAACAAGTGTACGACTTTCCAACTGATAAAGGTGTCTCAGTAATGATATGGAACTTAACCCTCTGTCTCTTCTCTCAGAGACTGCAGAAATCTTAGTAGCTAAGTACTTTAGACAAAAGACTCCAATACTTAAACGTTTATCCCATGAGCCAACATTACAATTAATGTATAAACGTCTTAGACTATAAAAGAAAATTCACTAACTTATTTTTATTTTTTTAAATTTTAAATTTATTGTGGGGAAGGCCGACCATGGGATGGACACTTCCAAATATGACTCAGGAAAGACAAACTTAGTACCAGGGGAGGCACCCCAGAGAAGCGATGCTATCTCTTGTTGCCAGCGGGAACGCCACTTATGGGGAGGGGGAGGGGACGTGTGAAGGGGCCGTAGCCACTATTGAGCACGTGTGGAGGAAGGGGTCTGATTTGATGAACCAGAATGGGAACCAGGAGGAGCCCAGCTGTCGGCGACGCAGTGGGAGGTATCCAAACATCCATACTTGGAAGTGGTCCACCAAATGAGACCGGAATCTGTGGACAGTTTCTGGGAGGGTGGGGGTGGAGCCTGCGATGGCATCTAAGATGATCGTGTGGATGGTCCACATGGTGATTGCAACCACCAGAGCATGGAGGGAGGGTGGAAGGGAAGAGGCCATTGATAGAGCAAACATATCTCTTGACAGACTGAAGGGATGCGTTTGATCCTGGCCCAGCAGACGTTGAACTTCGCGCCATATTACTTTAGAGGTGGGGCACTTCTCCAGGAGGTGGAACAGCGTTCCATACTGGCCACACGACACAGGATGAGTGTAAAGCGTTAGAGCGCTCAGCTGTATGATACACCCGCCTCAGGCAGCGCCACACATGGGAGCGGACTTGAGGCTGCAACAGAGAATGGTGTGCATAATTCTAGATAGTTTTTTGGGTCTCAGTGGAATAAGGGATGTCCATCATGTCCAGGTAGTCCACCCTGGATAGGACATGGGGCCGAATGGGGATTACGCCATCATGGATGGGTAGCCCCTGTACCTCTTGTGTGAACTGAGGAGAGGGGCGGCCTCTTCGGGTTGTATGTCCACTTATATGAATTCTCCGCTCTGCACTTCGCATGTAGAGTAGGATTTGTTTGTAGTGGGTTTTAGTCCCGTGAGAACCTTTGGACGATTTGTGTGATGCGAGGTATTTCATCAGGGAGTGGGAGTTTGATGGATTGTTGAGGCCCAAGGATCAGGAGAAATTGGAGCAGGCCGCGCGGGACCAGTGTTGGGATGGGAGTGTAGGAGCGGTGACGGCTGCAATCCAGGTGCCCAGGATCTTGGCAGCATGGGCTTTGAAGTCAAGCAGGACATGCCACCATGATGATGAGGGCCAAACATGCATTCTAGCCATACTGGTGGAGGGCGGCCTGACCAAAGCCATCCTTGCAGCAAGGCATACAGGGATTTGAAGAAGCTTGGGGAGAAGGGGATGGCGTGGGCTCCGATCCAGACTTTGGATAGGAGCATAGAGTTGGCTAGAACAACCCTGCCAGTGAGAGTAGTAGGGTGGGCTCTGAGAGAGGCTTTTGCTTCATCACGTTGTCCAGTATATGGCACTCCATTACTGCTGACGCATATCCGCCTGCCTCCATCCACACGCCCAGATGGCGCACCAGTCCTATGGTAGGACGTGGCACGAAGGGGAGCACCAGTGGAGTGGTGTGTGTTGAGTTAGTAAGGCGTGGGCGTGAGCGAGCAGATGGGCCAGGTTGGGAACTAATTGCTGGGGCCCAGCAGTTCTGAAACCAACCAAGGAGGATGATTTCGGTTTTGGAGGCGTTCAGTGTCGCGTTGCTTACCCGGGAATATTCCTGGATGAGGGCTTCAAGCATGCATGCATCTTTATTATTAGACACCCCCACCACACAGTCATCTGCAAATGCCATCATCTTGAACGGGGTTTGGCCTGGCACATGGACCCCAGTGAGTTGGGCATTCACATTTTGCAGTAGTGGGTCAAGGCTGAAGTTGTATAAGAGTGGGCTGAGGGGTCCCCTTGTCGCAAGCCCCTTTGAGGGCGGACTACTTCCGTTAAGAAGCCTGGGCCTCGCACTGCCATTGTTGCAGATTCTGTGAGCAGCATCACCCAGTTGATGAAGTGGGGGGTGTAGGCGGAATTGATGGATGCAGGCCCTTAGGTATTCCCAGTTTTCTCTATCATAGGCCTTTTGTTGGTCCAAGAATACCAGTGCTCCTGAGGCTGTGGACTGACATGCATTAGCCACGGAGTGCACGTTATCCCAAATTGACCTTCTGGGGATGAAAAGAGATTGTTTTGGGGAGATGGTGGCAGATGCTACAGTCCCTAAACGGTTAGCCATGATTTTTGTTAAAATTTTGGTGTCTGTGTTTGTTAGAGAAATGGGGCGCCAGTTGGCTAAGTTAAGCTTATCCCCTTTCTTGTAGAGTGTGACAGTAAAGGCCTCATGTCCTCCTGGTAGGAGGTGCATTTCCAACTTGCTTTGGTTAAGTGAGGCGAGCAGCAATGGGGATATATATATCAGAAATATTTTTTGTAGAACTCATATGGAATGCTATCTGGGCCTGGGCATTTTCAGTTTGGCGCACCATGAATGGCTGTCCATAATTCGTTCAGAGTAATTAAATTCATTATTTTTGGGTATTGGAAAACGGTGCAGATATGAGCTTAGTCGAGAAATTCCGCCACTTCAGCTGGCTGAATTGGTTCAGCTGGAATAACTTATAGTAATATTTTCGCATTTTGATTGCCACTTTGGCCGGTGTGTCCGCAATGGAAATATCCAATTTTCGCACCTGTGTGCAGGCCACACTCTGGCATGGTGCGAAAATTTTTCTAAAGAAATATGTGATGCACTTGTCACCTTTAATGATACATGTTGCCCTGAATTGGACACAAACCCGATGCTTGTGTTGCTTTAAAGTGCGTTGAGGTGGGCGGCTGCCTCCGCCCACTTCCAGCCCCATGCAGGGCTGTATCCTATAGCTGGAATGTTGGACTCCAAGTGGGCCAATTCTGCCAGAGCGCATGAGATAACCGCCAATGTGGCTCATGAGCGTCTGGAGGAGAGATGGTGATAGTGGTGGATGGTGTCCTTTGAAAGTTGCCCATGTGGAAATGGGGTCCGCGCAAAATGGTGCAACAAATGATTTTTCCAAAGTTGCCTCTTCCACCCATGTGGAAAATCCTGGTGACGTGAGCTCGGGGGGGCAGATAGTGCACCAATGTGGGGCCTTAGCAACTGTGACCGGTAGGTAGGTTATCAAGACCAGTCAGTGGTCAGAGAATTCCATTTTCGTTGTTCTGAAGTGGGAGATGTAAGGTTGGAATTTCGCCGGCATTAGAATAAGGTCAATGCAGGTCATAGACCTTAATTGGCCATTTGTGGATGTGGGGACACATCATGTTTTTGAGCAGCGGGGCATGTCGTGGCAGCACATCCATTAACCCAAGGGTGGCCTTTAGAATGTGTAGTTCATGTGACCCTGTGGGGCATGGGATGAGGGAGGCCACCGGTCCATTGGTGAGGTTAGCCAACAGTTCATGTCACTGACTAGGAAAGAGTCTGGGGGTAGCGGGAGGGATTTGACTGACAAGAAAAATTCCGATGCTCATGTGCACCATTTGGGGCATAGATGTTGACAATTGCATGCTCTACGTCGGCCCACGAGAAGGTGATGACAAGTACCTGGCCATTTAGGAATGTTTCTGAGGATGTGAATTTGAAAAAATTATTTTTCTGAATTAGCACCCCACAGTGTTTCAACCAAAAGGATAGGGATGGGAGGAGCATTGTTTTCTAAGCTTCCTCGGAACCTCATGGACAGTAGGACTCCTGGATGGCCAGATATCCATGGGTAAATTGTGCTGTAAAAAACTCAGTTTTCTAGCCTGGGATGGGGAGGCCTTGAGTCCGGTGATATTCAATGTCCCTAGAGTGAAGGTTTCCCCCATCGCACCTTAGGTGTGAGGGGTGGGCCCCCAGGCCCACCAGCCTCTACTAGGTCCCCAGGGCTTTCACAGCAGCACGGGTGTTAGCAGCAACGCTATTGGAGTTTTTGTTGATTTTTGTGGAAAGAGTCGCGTTGGCTTTGGCCTTTACTTTTGTTTTCCCGACGTCGGACAAATTTTTTGCGGTGCAGATGAGTTTGGTGCACTGTTGAGCGGGTCAAAAATTTTTTTTCAGCTAAGATAGGTCCCAAGTCAGTTTCAACTGGAGCTTGGGTGCAATGATTGGGTGAGATCAAATCTCCCATCGGATCCTCAGATTGAGTGGCCCACTTGGCATGGGCTTCCCAATCTGATTGGATGATGGATTCCCAAGTTGCTTCCGCTGCAAAGGTCTCCATGTCCTCCTGGCGTTGTGAGTGTGGGATAGTGGTGGCCTTGGCCGCTTCCTTGGCCGCGACCCTATGAGCCTGCTTAGCCTTATTCCGCTCCTGCAGGGAGATAGGCTTTACCAATAGGTAGCAGCCTTGTGCTCCCCTCAGGAAAGCCTCCTTGGTGCTTGCGGTTGGTTTTTAGTGCGCCTCTCCGCTGGCCATGGCCGCCAAGGGGTGCTCTTGGAATGTGACGCCCTCCTTGATGGGGCATGCGTGCGCCTTATGGCTGGACGCGTCACAGTGGGTGCAAATGGGGGGCGCGCTGTCCACAGTCACCCAGAACGGGTGGGTGGTATGCCCTGCAATATCAATAAAAGTGGAGTGCGGGATCTGGGTTAGGTCCTTCATGATCTCCTCAGTTGGGGTCAGAACTGCGATGGCTTTGCCAGTGCACAGGTGTGGCATTAGCATGAAGCGTTGCATTTTGAAAGATTGTATTTCGCCATATATGGCGAGACCATCTTTCAGGTGTTGTTTCAAAATGTCACATTTTACCATAGTAGGCAAAAATTCAAACGTGAGGAAAATTTGGTTCAATTTTGTCCATCTGGTGCGTTTGGTTTCGATGACCTGTTGCCCAACAGGGAGGTCGACCACTATGCGCACTTTTGTAGCCTCGTCTGCTGCTATTTTGCTTTCGAAACCTAGGTCCAGCCAACTGAGCAATATGGAGTGAGGTGTAACGTACACAGCAGTCAGGAAAACTTTGTGTACATCTTCACAAAATTTTTCCCATAAGGCCATTTTTTGGATGTCCAGATACACACGGACTCCAAATTCCACTGACAAAAGTGGCTGGGAGTGTGGCGTGTTGATGTACTGGTTGCATCGTGCTTGCCATGCGAGTATCTCTGGGGAAATTATGACCTCCAGTTTTTTAAGATTTTTGTCTATTCTGCCAGATTCTCCAGGGCGTTTTCGAACGTTGGAGGCCGCGGGCCTTCCACCTGCTCCTCTTACCTTACTTGCCCAACTGCTCCCTGACATGGGCGCAGACTAATCTCCTCTGTGAGATTATCAAACTAGATTCAATCTTGAATTGAATAGGTTGCAATAGTGATTGCAACGAGAAAAAAAGTAACTCATTTTTATTTTGATCTATTCTATTTACTTAGCAAATCAGGAAATATATAGAAAATCTGGTGACCAACGCTTCCATTAGTGCCTCACTTGGAATTAGCAGCAATTTCCGTTGGATTAGCCCTCTGAGGTTGCACCCATGAAGACCTTCCTCATTTGCTTTTCAGATTGCATCACTGACTAGAATTACAACCTTTTCATGGTCAATTTAGGATTTGTCCTCACAATCTTCTGGCCAATTCTGCAAAGTACCCTATTTGCGCTAGTAGTCACTCAGGTAATTTGACCTTTACCCATAAACAGCAGATCATAAAACCAAAAAGGTTAAATTATGAGATTCTCTCAGAAGCATTGTCTATGCTTCAGTAATTATACATAGAGTTCTGAGTTGATCAGAGACAAACACCAATTGACTAATGATTTAATTAACAATTACCTTAATTGCAATTTAACCATAAAGTAAATACATTGTTGGGGATTGTCCTAAACAAAATATTACTAATCCACATTAACACCTGGCAGATAAGTAGTTATATGTTAAAATTAATTCCCCAAACAATAGTTAGACCTAAAAACAGTAACTCCCACAACCTATAGAGGAATAATCCCCTAGCGGGAAAACAGATATATGTAATCTAATTGACTGAGTAATATGGTCATATCAAATCATAAAATTAAAAATAATAAACAAGAGATTTTCAAATCTCTTAATAAACCTTCCATTGCTCTTTGAAAGGCAGCAGGGCATTGTATAACCCCTGCGGCTTCATAGTAGGCTCAATAATCCTTTTCTAGAGATGTGGGTAAATTTTTTGTGGTCTTCAGGGCGTAAGTTGATTTGGCAATACACTTTCAAAAGGTCCTTTAAAAATAATGCGATTTGAACATTAAGCATAAGGAGTCAAATATTGAGATAAAGTTTAACTATTTTTTATGTAATGAAATATAAGTGGCAATAAATTCTTAACTCAATAACTGCCATAGTTTTTATAAATTAATAAAAGTGGAGAAGCTCAAGGTCTTTTTGATGGTATATTTAGCCCTGCTTCTAGTAGTTATTTTAGTCCAAGAACTAATTAAGCTTCTTCGACTTTTTGGTTTTTGGTAAGCTCAAGATTTAAATAAAGGTGTTGCTTGGTTTCAACTGAGTGAATTAATCCCAACATCTACCCATAGTCACGTGGTCCCATTGAAAAAATGTCATTATACTCCTCAAGGAGGGCTTAAACATTCTGGTGTTTAATAGTAGTGAGATGTTCACAATCTTGCATTTAACCAGTCTTATTGTGGCTGTCACAATTCTGATATGACTGGACAATAAGCCCTAAATCATTATGGCAGAATGGTTAGAATCTGCTTAGCCTAAGTATGAGTACAATTAATATGAACACCTTATGATGAGATAATATTGAGTGATTTTAATAATGGATCGCCTCCAAATCAGTTTATAAGGTAATGTTGATGTTGATAAATATAAAGATGTTGATGCATGATGGATGTTGAGTGGATCGCCTCATATTATGGTGATTGTAAATTAATATATGATAACTCTTGGAACCAATGAGATGCGGTGGAACGAATTACAAAACAGAATGGTTGGTATCAACCAAACTTGCTGAGATATAAGTAAGACAAGATAATTAAAGGGAAGAGGTTGTTAGTAGTTTAGATTGAGCGGAACACTGAGGATCCAGAGTATACATATTGAATTAATAAATAGTGTCTTTGGGGCAATTACTCCCTCAGCATGAAAAAAATATCACAATCTTTTGAGGATGATAATTGTCAGATTATCAGTCCTATTACCCAATGAGTGTAACCCTGTGCAAAAACCCTTTGGCGTATATCACCCATTCTGCCAAAATTATAACAGTGGTGCTCACTACAAGGGCCCTTTGATCAATCACAAAAATGATAAGTTTTCCTCAGTCACTGGCCATGTCGCATCAGGCTTACTTTGACAGAGGATCTTCCCAATATACAGAACAAGTTAATATGAAGAACTCAAGCTTTCCTTGGATGCTGTGATCAAATGGAAGAAGGAGCTTCTGCAGGAGGTTTGTATTGATATGCTGCCTCCGTTTGATTGTGATGGCAACAATCCATTGTTTCATTAAGCGATTTAAGTTTTCAACAGAAGGAGCTTCAGATTGGCATAAAGTGATATTGTTTATACACCTTGGATGTTAGATTGCCAACCAACTTAATTGCTATCTTCCAAGCTGTTCAGTTGCCTATTAAGAATTGAAGGATACTATGCTGCGGTTGTTTACAGAAACTGTAAAGATGTCGCATCAGAAGGATAAGTTCTTGACCATCAGGTTTCAGTGTAATGAGACCCTCACCAAGTTTACAGATCAATTTATGGGCGAAGCCCATTTGTTAATTGGGACATTAGTTCTAGCTGAAGCTAATGAGTGCATTGCAATGACTTCCGCAGTGAAGCCATACCAGGAGCTTTAAAATGACCTGGCTTCATATTTAGAGGACGACGTACCCTTACTTAAAGTTGTTCAAATTTATACGCCATATCTACTACATTCTATCCTCACAATATAGAGCAGAAACTACTGCCTCCACTGGCTGATTTTCTTATTCAGGGAACTATTCCTCACTATTCAGCATCCATTTAGTAACCTCCAGCCTAATTATCACTACGCACCTCGCTCATAATCAAGTTACCACCAGTATTACAACTATCAGGTGAGGCCTGTTTACACCGCTTGAACCCAGTCTAACTTTTGGTGTGGCCCATATTTTAACAATCAGGACGCAGGCCCTATGGGTTTGATGTGTTTTAAATGTGTTTGCCTGGGGAACCTAACAAGAGGTTGCCCCAATCATTAGTCCATTACCTACCGCAGGATCAGTACAATTAGGGAAAAGTCAGCGGAGTAGAGACAAAACATTCTACCACCGCTATTTTAAACCAAAAAGTCCCACCAGCTACTATCTCTATACATTCAGAGTATGTTTCTCAGTACAATGATGTATTTCTATATCAAAAGCTGTTTGGGGGGTGAAAGTACTGACATGAGCGCAATTCAAGGACACGGTGGAAGAAGGACCTCAGGAACAACTAGACCCTTATACCTATCAAATGTTTGACTAACTTGCTACAATGAACATGATCTATTTGCTGATGCGCCTCTCTTAAAAGGGTACAAGCTGACTAACTGTGGACGCTATTGTGAAAAAGTACCCTAAAGTTTGGGAGATTATTATGAGCTTTCTGAGGAAAAAAGCCCCTTTAAATATCCAAGTTGCAAACAAACAGAATTTATCCTACTCTGAGTGTATATACTGAGATATTTTTATAGCAAAAACCTGAGTCCGTGCTATAATTCATACATGCGCTCCAGTTAACATAGTGTCCACAAAGTTGACGGCGAAGTTAGCACTAAATCCTATTATGGAACATTTTATGGTGTATAGAACTGTGGTTGCGGAAAGCATGGTCTCTGAAGGAGCGTACAGCGCACTAACCCTGCGGTTTAGGTTGATTGTCATTCTATCCCCATGATTGTGCTACTGAACAATAACTATGAGCTGTTAATTGGAACTGCTTTTATGCGACACACTTGGGCTGTTGTTGATATGATGGCGGAGACCTTCAAAATTCTGGGGCAGCGGATCACAATCAAATCCACCTCCAGAGGAGTGCCAAAGGATCCAGTGCACATGAGTCATACTAACCTTCAGATGGTGAAGGAGTGATTCCAGTTCTTTACAATCGACTTAAGAGAAAGACTGGGCCCTTCCCTACCAAATATATGAATATTAAGGGCTACCGCTTAGAGCTTCTGCCCCTATATCTATCCCGTCTGGACACCAAGTAATAATAAAAACTAGATTAGAGGTGGAAAAACCTGCAGGGCTTGATGAGGAGGTCATTGGATCCTATCAGAAATCATGGCTTGAACCCCACATGACCCCAGTCATTATACACCCAGTGCATAGGAAAATCAAGGTCTTGGTAGCGAATCTTCAGAATGGACCAATGCGATTCCACTGGCACCAAATAGTGGCGTATTTACATTTAATCCCAGTTGAGGAGGTCCTCCAGGTTCATGAGTATGGTTTCTTGGATGAACTTGGTCTGCCCACTAAATCGCATCTTGGCATAATGGTAATTGTACTGCGTGAAAACTTAATGGGGTTATTGGAAGACCAGAAAGATCAGGCGGAAGCCTTTATTCAAAGATACAAGGAGATCATTGCTGTTAAAAATCATGATTTAGGGTGCACGTGGGGGTGGTCCATTGAGTGGACATAGGAGATCATCACCCTATCAGTTAACAGCCAATCCGCCAGTCTTGGGCATCTGAGGAAGTAGTAACCAAGGAGATCAAAAAGCTGCTCAAACAAGGAATGCTTAAACCATCAAAGATTCCGTGTGCTTCACCTGTTCTGATTGTAAAAAAGAAGGACAGCACCTACCACATAGTAATAGATTACCAGAAGCTCAATAATATCACCAAGAAGGACTCATACTTTTTGCCGCAGATTGATGATGATTTGGATTGGTTAGAAGGAACTCATTACTTCTCTGCGATGGATTTGATCTCCAGTTATTAGCAAATTGAGTTTCCCATGGCAGAACAGGAGAAATGCGCCATAATCATGACCAAGGTTCTTTTTCAACCAACCCGTTAGTCCCAAGGGCTGTGTAACGCCCCAGCTACATTCCAACTGGCGATAAACACTATCCTTAGTGATCTTAAGTTTTCATGTGGCCTCGTGTACCTTGATGACATAAATTTATCCTCCCATACGTTTTCTGAGTACCTTTAATAATTTAGAGAGGTATTCCTCTGGCTGGCTGAGGCCAATATCAAAATCAAACCCAATAATGTCACTTTTTCAAGGATTAGCTGAAGTACCTCAGCTTTGTGGTCGATGCAATAGAGCTAAAGCCTCAACCAGCCATGATGGAGGATATCTATAAGATGCAGCTGAACAGTAAGTGGGACATAATGTATTCTCATGGATGGTCAGCTACTATCGCTGCTTCATACCTAACTTTAATTGTACTGGAGGATAGCTATTCAAACTATTAAACAGAATGTCATGTTATAATGGATGAAAGACCATCAAAACTCTTTTGATATACTTCAGATGGCATTAATAAATGCCCCAGTGCTCTGCTACCCAAATTTCAATAGAGAGTTTATTGTAAAGATGGACATGCCTCTTTCCGCCATTGGGGCGGTTCTAACACAAAAAGATGACAAGGGGGAAAGAACATACAGTTGCATAATGCAATAGTAATTTAAACTGCCATGAACAAAATTTATAACGTGACTGAGCAGGAATGATTAGTAGTGATTATGCGTACAAGTAATTCAGAGTATATTTGCATGGGATAAAGTTTAAAATTGTAATGGATCATGCATCATTACGCTGGTTGCAGAACCTCAGAGAGCCTGATGGATGTCTATCCCGATGGCTCTTAAGCTGCAGGCTTATGAATTTGAAATCCTTCACTGACCCAAAGCAAAACACCCAAACGCCAATTACTTATAAAGATTACCAACCATTGCCGTTATGGCAGATCTTAGCGATGTAATGTTTGACAAAATGCTCAGTGGGAAATACAATGATAAACCACCTCAAGTTATCAAGGTATTAGATGGAATAAGAGTCGATCATTCCTAAGGAATGGTGAATTATACAAGCAGATGGGGGACAGTACCATGAATATCCCAAGACCTTCCACACGCCCAAATATTATTATGAGCTCACACCAAGCATTTGGACATAGGTGAGTACGCAAAGCCCTGGAAGATTTGCAACTGCAGTTTTACTGGGAAAGCATAAAATTTGATATGCTCAAAGCGATCTCCTGTTACCAACCATACCAAGTGGAGAATCCATTCCACCATAAGACTTTATACTAGTTAATGAAACTACAATTTACTTGGCATACGGTTTCTATTGATGTGGTGTGCCTCTGCTGAGTGAACAAACTAGTCCTTATATATTCTTGTAACAATTGATCACTTGACTAGTTGGGTTGATGCACAGGCAATATGTAATTTAGGAACAGTCACTGTGGCTTATTTTGTGATGGATTGAATAAGCCAGCAACACGGTTGTCCTCAGTTCATCCTTACTGATAACGTGATCAATTAATCCTCCCATATTTTACCCAAGCTCAACGAACTTATGGACATCCGCGGGGTTCTGATTTTCTTATCACCCAGAATATAATGGTATGGTCAAACGGGTCAAGAGACACCTTTGAATATACTCCAGAAGCTGGGAAAGGATAGAATTCTGACTTGAGCCCTCCTTTCCACCGCTGTCTTTGAATGCAACGTCAGTTATCACTTAGCAACAGGAAAGAGTCCCTTCCAGTATATTATGGTGGCAGACAGCTCTACCCACACTGCACTATGCCTGTGTGGAAGATACCGGTGGAATGGATCCTCAACACTATTTGACCAACCTAACATATACTGATCAGCTGCAAACTGAAGCATACTCGTTCAGATTAGCCAATAAGATAAAACCAAGATGGCAATTAAGTATGGCATTACAGGAATTCTCAAATTATAGATGGTAACTTGGATCTATTTCATGATCAACATGGGCTTTGGTAGAAATACAAATTGGCCAGCATCCGGATTGGGCCGTTCAAAATAATTGAGAAAACTGGTGTGGATGCCTATACTATCAAGGACCCTGCGAGCAATTGGATCATACTCCTAGTGCATGCAAAGTTCCTCCAAGCATATAAGCAATAGGAGCAGTATTGTCCAGTTAAGAGGGGTAATGTAGCTATTAAAATATGACTGTACAATAAGCTCTAAGTTGTTATGTAAAAATGGATAGAATTTTCCAAGGCCGAGTATTAGTATGATTATTTGAGCGCCTTATGATGAGGCGATATTGAGTGAATGATAAAATTTGAATTCCTCCAAATTAGGAAATAAGGTAATGTCAACGAATGATGAATAATGAGATTTCAACATATGATGGATGTTGATTGGATAACCTTGAATTAAGGTGATTATGAATTCAATAACGGATGAGCTCTGCCAGAGCTAATGGGATGCGGCGGAATGATTTAAAAAGCAGAATGGTCAATATTAATCAAAGTTGCTGAGATATCAGCAAGATGAGACGATTGAAGTGGGGAGATTGTTAGTAGCTTAGAGTGAGTAGAACAGTGAGGCTCAGCTTATATATATATTAAATTATATAAAGATTGTCTTTGGGAAATTTGTTCCCTATGTATTAAAAATTTTATTACTTTGTTTTAAGGATGACAATTGTCATATCATCATTCCTATTACTCAACGGGCATAACCCTGCGCAAAACCCCTTTGGCATATATCAACGATTCAGCCAAAATTACAACAGTGGTAAAAGGATAAAACCTTAATTATTGTAGAGATCCAAAAATTACTTTCATTGGTAGTATTTTCAATAAGCAAAGTTTTTCATATGCATTGAGAGAGTACCAAGGAAATTTAGAGTCTATAAAAGCTAAATTTACTGGATAATAGAGATAGATTCCTCATAGACGGGCTCTAAAATCACAAGGGTAGGTCAGCGCCTCTTTGATAAAAGGAATGAGATGTTAATATAACTACAAACTTGATTAGAAGTTTGTATCTTGATTAAGAAATCCATGATATCTTGAGAACTAGATGGTATAGTAAAGTATAGAGGTGTCATGGAGCGTGCTAGCAATAATAAATGTTCAGAGACTCAGGATTAATGACCACCCAAAGAAACAATTAGAATACCTGTTGAGCAATTAGTATGACTGGATGATAGTCCATATTTGGCGGATTGTATCTTATTAGTCAAGGAGAGCCTCAAGGTTTAGGTGGTAGATTATGACAACTTGGAATAAATTTTCTCTCTCGTTGCAATCACTTTTGCAACTTATTCAATTCAAGACTGAATTTAATTTGATAATCTCACAGAGGAGATTATTCTGCGCCCATGTCAGGGAGCAGTTGGGCAAGTAAGGTAAGAGGCACAGGTGGTAGGCCCGCGACTTCCAACATTTGAAAACGCCCCAGAGAAACTGGCGGATTAGATAAAAGAAAAATACGGGTGGTTACTATATCCCTGGAAAGCCTCACTTGGCAGGCACAATGTAACCAGTACTCCAACATGCCGCACTCTCAACAACTCTCATTAGTGGAATATGGAGTCTGGGTGTTCCTGGATATTCAACAAACAGCGTTGTGAGAAAAATTTTGTGGGGATGTGTACACCCATTTCCTGACTGCGGTGTACATCACACCTCACTCCATGTCACGCGGTTGGCTGGATCTCAGTTTTGAAAACAAGGAGGCAGCAGATGAAGCTGTTGCAGTGCGCATAGTGATTGACCTCCTCAAAGGGCAGCAGGTCATTGAAACCAAGTGCACCAGATAGACAAAATCCAACCAAATTTTCCTCACATTTGACTTTTTGCCCACTACGGTCAAGTGTGCAGTTCTGGAGCAGCTTCTGAAAGCTATTCTCACTGTATATGGTGAAATACAATCCTTTGAGATGCAACGCTTTATGCTGATGCCACACCTATGCACTGGCGAAGCCATTGCAATTCTGACCCCAACTGAGGAGCTTGCAAAGGACCTAACCCAAATCCCGCACTTCACTTTAATTAAATTTAAGGGCATACCACCCACCCTTTCTGGATAACCGTAGACAGCACACCCCCCATCTGCACCCACTGTGACGCGTTTGGCCATAAGGCACACGCATGCACCACCAAGGAGGGCATCACGTTCCAAGAGCACCCCTCAGCGGCCATGGCCAACGGAGAGGCTCAATATGAACCAACCACTAGTACCAAAGAGGCCTTCCCATGGGGAGCACAAGGCTGCTACTTATTAGTAAAGCCTGTCTCCCCTCAAGAGCGAAGAAGGCCAAACAGGCCAGCAGGGCTACGGCCAAGAAAGCGGCCAAGGTCGCCTCTGCTATCACACACTCCCAACGCCAGGAGGACATTGAAACCTTTATGGCAGAAGCATCTCGGGAATCCCTCAAATGTCATATTGAGATGCCCAAGCTGATTGGGCCACCCAATCTGAGGATCTGATAGGTGACTCAATCTCATCTGACCTTTAAATAAGCCCAAATTGGAACCAATTAGGTCTCCAACCTACCTGAAAAAATTTTCTTGGCTTGAATGTTGGTGCACTGAACTTGTCCACACCACAAAAAGTTCGTTTGACAGCGGGGAAACCAAAAGTGAAGGCAAAAGCCAACTTGAAACTGTCTGCTAAAATTAACAAATCTTCCAATAGCGTTGCTGCAAATACCCACACCGCCGTAAAGGCCCATGGGGATCCAGAGGAGGCTGTTGGGCCCAGGTGCCCACCCCTCGCACCTAAGGTGCAATGGGGGCAGCCTTCACTTTAGGGACGTTGAATATCGCTGGACTCAAGGCTTCACCGTCCCAGGCTAGGAAATTGAGTTTTTTACAAAATAATTTACCTGTAGACATCCTGGCCATCCAGGAGTCCCACTGTCCACGAGGTTCTGAGGATGCTTGAAAACCATGCTCCTCTCTTCCCTATCCTTCTGGTCTGAGCACTGTGGGGTGCTTGTTCAGAAAAACAATTTTTTAAAATTTTTATCATCTGAATCCTTCCTCAATGGCCGGGTCCTCGTTGTTACATTTTTGTGGTCTGACGTGGTGCACACTATCATCAACATTTATGCCCCAACATGTGCATGGGAGCATTAGGAATTTTTCTTGTTGGTTAAATCCCTTCTGTTACCCCCTGACCCTTTTGTAGTTGGAGAAATGAACTGTTTATTAAACAACACCATGGACTGTTGGCCTTCCTCATCCCACGCCCCAGGGCCAAATATAACTTTGTGTTATAAAGGCCACCCTTGGGCAAGTAGATGCGCTGCTGCAGCAAGCTCTGCTGCTTGAAGACATGATGCGCCCCCACATCCACAACGGCCAATTAAGGTCCACGTCCCAAGTCACCCTTATCCTCATGCCGGTGAAATTTCAATCCCATATTTCCCACTTCCACACATCAGAAATCAATTTCTCTGACCACCTGCTGGTCTCAATAACCTACCACTTACCCATCACAGTGGATAGGGCTCCACATTGGTGCAAACTCCGCCCACCCGAACTTGTGTTGCCAGGTTTTTCACATGGGTATGAATCAGCAACTTTGGCAAAAGAGTTTATTACACCATTTTGCGCGGACCCATTTTCCACATGGTCAGCCTTCAAAGCAGATACCATCTGCCACGCTCGCCATCTCTCCTCCCAATGCTCACAAGCTACATTGCCATCATCTCGCGCGCTCTGGCAGAGTTGGCACACCTGGAGTCTAACATCCCAGCCATGGGCTACAGCCCTGCTTGGGGATAGAAGTGGGCAGAAGCAGCCGCCCACCTCAACGCGCTTGAAAGGCAACACAAACATCGGGTTTGTGTTCAGTACAGGGCCAAAAACATTACAGAGGGCGGCACATGCTCCACCTATTTTTTATAAAATTCTTAGCACTGCGCTTTGGCGTGGCCTACACACAGGTGCGGAGGTCGGACGATTCCATTGTGGATACACCAGCCAAAGTGGTGATCAAATATAAAATTATTACTCTGAGTTGTACCGATCCAAGCCAATTCAAATAGCCAAAATGGTAAAATTTCTCGATAGCACTCACATCTGCACTGTTTCCCAATACCCAGAGTTAATGAATTTGATTACTCTGGCTGAACTCTGGTCCGCCATCCGTGGTGCACCAAAATGGAAATGCCCAGGCCCTGATGGCATTCCATATGAGAATTATAAGAAGTTCTTCATATTTATATCCCCACTGCTGCTTGCCTCCCTTAATCAGAGCCTTCTGGATATGCGCCTTCTACCAGGAGGGCAAGAGGCCTTCACCATCACACTCTTCAAAAAAAGGGGATAGGATAGACTTAGCCAACTGGCGTCCCATTTCTCTAACTAACACAGATACAAAAATTTTAACTAATATCAAGGCTAACCGTCTAGGGATTATAGCCTCTGCCACCATCTCCCCAGAACAATTCGGTTTTATACCCAGAAGGTCGATTTTGGACAATGTGCACTCTATGGCTAACGCATGCCTGTCCACAGCCTCTGGGAAACTAGTATTCTTGGACCAACAGAAGGCATATGATAGAGTAAATAGGGAATACCTCAGGGCCTGCCTCCACCACTTCTGCTTACCCCCTCGCTTCATCAGCTGGGCGATGATGCTTACGGAATCTGCAACAATGGCAGTGCGTGGCCCTGGCTTCCTCACGGAAGTAGTCCGCCCTCAATGGGCCTACGCCAAGGGGACCCCCTTAGCCCACTCTTATATAACTTCAGCCTTGACCCACTACTTTGAAATATGAATGCCCGCCTCAATGGGGTCCATTCACCAGGCCAAGCCCCAGTCAAGATGATGGCAATTGCAGATGATTGTGTGGTCAGGGTGTCTAATAAACAAGATGCACGCGCGCTTGAAGCTCTCATCCATGAGTATTCCTTGGTAAGTAATGCTGCTCTGAACGCCTCCAAAACTGAAATCATCCTCCTTGGTCGGTATTAAACCTGCTGGGCCCCAGAAACTAGTGCCCAGCCTGGCCCATCTACTCGCACACGTGCTCGCCTTCCCTGCTCACCCCACATCGCCCCACTTGTGCTCCCCTTCGCGCCACGCCCTACCATAGGGCCTGTCCGCAATCTGAGCGCGTGGGTGGAGGCAGGCGGGCATGCCTCAGCAGTAAGGAGAAGTCATATTCTAGATATTGTGACGAAGCGCATCGCCTCTCTCAGAGCCCACCCTACTTCCCTTACTGGCAGGGTTGTTTTAGCCAACTCTATTCTCCTCTCCAAAGTCTAGTTTAGTGCCCACGCCATCACTTCTCCCAGTTGTTTTCAAATCTATGTATGCCCTTATACAAGGGTGGCTCTGGTCAGGCCGCCCACCACCAGTGGGGCTTGAGGTCATGTTTAGCCCTCGTCGTCATGGTGGCATGAGCCTACTCAACTTTAAAGTCCTTGCTGCCAAGATCCTGGGCACCCGGATTGCGGCCATCACCGCATCTATGCTCCCCTCCAAACACTGGTCCCGCGCGGCCTGCTCCAACTTTTACTGCGCCCTGGGCCTTACCAATCCATCGAACCCTCACTCCTTGATGAAATATCTGGCTTTCCACCCATTGGCCACAGGTCCTCATGGTACTAAACTCCACTTCAAACGAATCCTCTTCTCCATGCGGTGCGCTGAGTGGAGAATCCGTATTAGTGGACACACAGCCCAGAGAGGCTGCCCCTCTCCTCGGTTCACACAGGAGGTGCAGGGGCTCCCGATTCAAGATAGCTTGATCCCCACATGGCCCCATGTCCTATCCAGGGTGGACTACCAGAACATGATGGACATCCCTTATTCCCTTGAGACCCAGAAGACTATTTAAAAATATGCACACCACCCTCTGCTGCCTCATATCTATCCAATGTGTGGCGCTGCCTGTGGCGGGTGTACCATATGGCTGAGCGCTCTAACGCTTTACACTCATCCTGCGTCATGTGTGGCCAGTATGGAACGCTGTTCCACCGCCTGAAGAAGTGCCCTACCTCTAAAGCGATATGGTGTGAGGTGCAACGTCTGCTTTGCCAGGATCAGACATATCCCTTCAGTTTATCTAGGGATATGTTTTCTTTATCTATGGTCTCCCATCTCCCACCCTCCCTCCATGCTCTGGTGGTCGCAATCGCCATGTGGACTATCCACACGATTGCCTTGGATGCCATCACTGGCTCCACCCCCACCCTCTCAGAAGCTGTCCGCAGATTCTGGTCCCATTTGGTGGACCACTTTCAAGCATGAATGTTTGGGTACCTCCCACCGCGTCGCCGTCAGCTGGTCTCCTCCTGATTCCCAGTTTGATTCATCAACTCGGACCCTTTCCTTTAAACATGTTCAATTGTGGTTACAGCCCCTTTACACGTTCCCTCCTCCTCCCCATAGTGGCGTTCCCGCTGGCAACAAGAGATAGCATCGCTTCTCTGGAGTGCCTTCCCAATTACTAACTTTCTTTTCTTTTGTATTTACATCTGGAAGTGTCTGTCCCCTGGTTGGCCTTACCCACAATAAATAAGAAATTATGACAACTTGGAGTGGATCAATTGAAGTTATAATAGTTTGAAAATTAAGGGAATTCTTCAGAAGCCTCAATGATGGGACAAAACCTTAAATTGTAGTGAATAAAGTTTTGCTTAGCTGATGAATCAAAATTTGACCAAGAAGACTGAAGATTAAGAACTTATTGAGAGATTGAAAGTGGAAGGTTTTTAGTAGAAAGAATGAAAAAAGTATTAGGAGTAGACTGATGTTTTTATATGACAAAAGATTTCCGTTTATGTGATAGCTTCATATTTTATATATTCTTATTTTAATAAGGATCAGCAACCACACATCGTCCATCTGTTTCTCACCGGTGTTATACCTAAGCAACCAGCTTAGCGAATTTAATCAATACTGTTAAAAGTTAACAGTGGTGCTAACTATAGGGAACCACAGGTAAACTATAATACAACAGCAACTAGGGCATCATGACGAGCCCACATTTTATGTCAGTATCTAATAAGGTTCCATGACCAATACTATGGTAAGTTAATGGAACCATCTAATAAAGAACTAGCATTATTTACGGTGATGGAACAGGAGATGAGGAAGCCAGGATGGAATTGCAGTTAGCAGCTTGCCCGTGTTAGAGTCAGACCAATAAGGCAGAACCACTAAAGTATCCACTCAGCAACTGAGGGGTATTATGGAATGGTTTTTGTGGGGTTACTGCATCTACAAAGGAGATATGGTTAACTCGCCCTGATCCTATTTTATATACAACGAGACCAAGAAGCCCATTATAAATTTTATATGTCTTATCTTGACGCTACCACAATGGGGGTAACTTGTTGCCTCAGCACACATGGAGCTGAGGAATACCTGGTTGTGTGCATTCAGTTATTGATCCAGCAGCTACTACATTGTTTGGCCTAGTATAATATTGAGATTGGTGATGTCATTTACTTTGTGTAAGTGCAACAGAGTGACAATCAGTTCTTGATTATACGCCTCAACCACTCTTTCTCAGAAATACAAAAGCGCTAGTGCACTTAGAAAATTGTGTCATGGACGTTCACCACCGCATGGATGAATAAATTCCACATTAAAATATTGAGTTACCACAAGTAAAGGAGACTTTTATACTAGCATGGGCTTAGGGTGATTGGTTACAGGATGTCATGCGCTGGGTAGTAAAACCAAGCTTTATGGTGGAAATGTCTGGATATGTGGAAGGTATCAGAATGGTTGTGTCTCAGAAAAAGGCCAGGTTACTCGGTTGGAGCGGCAAATCACTGATCATGCCAATGCAGTGGCAATTAAATTAAGTCAACTTCAAGGTGAGTTGAGTAATCAGCGGGCAGATGACAGTTTAACCAGATCTTTCTTGGCAACCTCAGAATACAGTCAATTGCTATGTAAGATAGTTCAATTTGAGAGTTCAAGGCAGGCAGCTTAGGGGATGAGCCATTACTCTTCTGTTCATTGAGACGGTGGAATATTCTGATATGTGAGTGCACTTGGATAATTTTTGATGGTCTAATGAGGAGCTGATGTGGGAATGAGCTTATCTAATAGATCAAGTGGATGAAGAGAACTGACAAGCGTGTGACACTGGATGGAAGAATGCAAAATGAAGGGCACGTTGGAGGATTTCCTGGTACAGCGTTAAAAAAAAGGATCATAAAATAGACATTGAGCAAGTATCTTACCGCAAATTATAGAAAAAGTTCAGGAGCTTAGGCAGGGGGTGAGAGACAGGTAGCGTCAATGCTATTCAGTCAAAGTGGAGCAGATAATAAATGAACTTTTAGTGTATAGACTGGCGAGGTAGGTAAGGGCGAAGTCAGCGGCGATTCCAATGAGGAATAAAAGAAGTTCAGCCAGCAAATACCCCTGGTGATCACGGCAGTCCCTCTCAGCAATACAAACCCTTGCCGTTCAACTATGGTGGACTTAGCATTTATCCTCACAACCCTATTCTTACCCACAATGGGATGTTCAAATCAGCCAATATGAACCTATCATGTCTGTTCCCCAAGCCCAAAGCATGGAGACAGATGATTTAACAGATTAAAAAGTTGCCACCTTTCAGTCAAGATGAGAACATGCACATATATTTCAATCAGTTTGAATTTTCCATGGAAGGAGCATCAGACTGGCGTAAAGCTATACTGTTTTTATCTGCTCTGTATGTTGAGAGCGCTGACCAGGTCACATGTTACCTTAAGAGTAGTACTGTAACGTATTATGAGGCGAAGGTGACTTTATTCCATCTTTTCAGGGGTGTGGCGAAGTAGGTGCAACACAAGGCCAAAATTTCTGACAATAAAGATTAAAAGAACAATTCCCTGGTGGTGTTTGAAGAGAGGTTCATGGCTGAGGCTCATGTGAGTGGAAGCAAATATCACAACTAACTAGGATGTGGGCATAGCGATGATGGTGGCTGTTAAGCCATATTGATAACTGTATAACGGTATGGCCCACGTTCTTTAAGAAAATGCAGAGCTTTTACAAATTGTTAACTCCCTACTCCATCACTCTTTCACATTTAGTGCTACCAACGTGTAATGGAAAGCCCCTGAGATAACTGCCACATCCCCATTGGGAAATGGACTGCAACTAAACAGTAATAATAGGTTGGGCAATAATCACCCACTTAATATGTCTGTAAGTCCTTTTGGTCCTTCTTATGCACAATCGGCTCATCCCTGGCCAAATTACTATCCCACATTTCACTTCCAACCCAGACCTTTGGTGTGATACTGAGACAAGAGCCGTTTTTGAATGCTTGTTTCTTGTGCAGCCAAAGAGGCCACTATGGGCTAACTGCCCTGGAAACCAGTGTATTCATGTAGTACTAACTGCCTTGACCAAACAAGGAAAAGCTTAAGCGAATTAGAGATGAGATGCTCTACCTCCTCTAATCCGAATTTATTTGTCCCTGACAATTCCCATGAGTCACTTAGTGTCATCCCAGTACTCACTCTGACGACCTATTATATCAGTAAATTCCCCACAATATTTCAGCCTTATCCCAAGAGAGCAACTATAACCCTATAGTCTTGGAGATCTGCCAAGATGTGCAAAAGCTGTATGCCTGGCAAATTATTAGTGTAACGGCACAGTTGAAGTTAAGATCTAAATGGACGTCGCCTGTATATTGAGAGTTATCACAAAATTGAACGTATGCTCCACTAGTGTGCTAGGCCAATCAGTATGAAGACTGGTTGGCCCTTTGCCATTGCGCCTTCATAGGCGTACCAACCCATTGGAGTCTGCGTCTAACACTCCAACACAGCAGATAAACAACTTCGCCTTAGCCCCATGGCCCCTAGTGCCCTGTTGAGTCCTGCCCCCATCCTGGGCGGCCAAGGCACTCCCGCGCTGCACCCTGCAGGGTTGACAGCCAGCAGTGCTGTCGTTGGTAGCTAGTTGGCAGGTTCATACCTGTTCCTCCTAGGGGATGGTATTGGAGCTGACAGCGCCGGCCACTCCAGGTCCATCACCTCGCGCCAAAGTCAGGATCTCCAATCCCATTTACTTTTAACCTAGCCAAAAATAACAACAACCAAAAGTAAAGTGGCTAAAGAGAGATCATTATTTGGAGGGTGTGAACGAGTTATACCATAGGCTACTGCTCCTCTGAAACCACTTCGCTATCCAAGCTGGCACTTTGAATAAATCTCAGTCATTCTTGTTAATGATTCCCTCCCAATACGCTCATCTGTTCATTAAATTCTAGATTATGTTTATCCATCCTCAGCACAAGTTGCCAGTTAATCATATATAATTTTTATTAAGTAGTAAACATTGAGCATCCTTGGCATGAGTCGCCGGTGCGCTGAATTTAACAGTGGAACCATTTTTGAACTGATGGTAAAGGATTCATCAGCTTTCCACTGGAAACTCCCACAACGATCCTCAAATTGGCATTTTGCATCAAATGCATATTCCACCAAACAAGATTTAAATTTAATTATATAACATTAAATAGTAATAAATTAGGCTATTAGCTGGCAATCACACCTAATTAACTGGCACCCCTATTTCTGATAATATTGGAAGGATATATCTGGTTAATTTCCAGACATGGGTGAATTTTGTAATTTTAGTAGAATTAGATTCCTCAATAGTTCTCATGTCAGCGCTGGTATTGTCACTAGACTTGGTAACAAAAAGCCCTTGGATGTTCATATAATAAACTCTAATGGTTTTTATTTGGAGTGTACCTACTTTTTATTTTTGTTCAAAACACAAAATTGGAGCTATTATAGATACTATCTTTAGTCATTATAATATCCACCAAGCTCATGAATAAGTTTCCGCTGAATCTTGATGTGAAACATTAAGTAGTTTGTGAGACCGGAGGGGCACAGAGCACTTTTTCAGAGGGTGCTTTCAGCACGTTACCTCAGAGGTTCAGTTTGGTCAGAACTCTTACCAAAGAGGTGGTTCATCCTTATAATAATTATGACATATTGATCAGATCCATGTTCAATTGGAGATTTATGGCAGTGGTCAATATGGCGGAAGAAATGATTAATATTCTAGGACAACATATACCTACCTATTTTACCTCCAGTGGAGTCCCAAAGGACCCAATCCGCTCCAATCAGATTAATCTTGCGTATAGCAATGGGATGATTCCTGTTCAATATATGCAGTTGAAGTGGAGGAGAAGAGCACTTCCTAACCAGATTTACAAGTATAACGGCATTCCGCTATGTGCTGTGAATGACATAAGTATACCTTCAGGGCATCAGGTCATATTAGGGAAAGAGCTCAAAATAGACACCTCAGAAGGTCTATATGAGTAGTTATGGGGCCCAAACAACAATCTTGGCTTAAGCCCCATTTGGGTACTGGGTTACTGTTACTAGGGCATGGGGAAGTGAAAGTGTTGATAGTGAACCTAAAGAAGGAGTCTATGACTGTCCAAAGGCACCAACTAATAGCTTACTTACATTTTAACTTATTGATAAGGTTCACCATAATCATGATTTTGAGCGTTAAGATAACCTCAGCATAACTATAAAACCCTCATTGTAGTGAAAGTGGTTCTTCGTGAGGCTTTGACTGGGTTGCAAGAGGAACATAACGATGGGGTGAAGGCCCTGTTTAGAAAATACTGAGGATTTTTTGCATCCACTGACTACAATTTGAGATGTACATGGGGGTCATACATTGGGTAGACACAGTTGATCACCCCCATCCAGTCACATCCTATTTGGTTCTTGAAAGCTGTTGAGGAAGTTGTATCTGGTGAGGTAGTTCAATTGATCAAACAAGATATGGTAGAGCCATCCAGGGGTCCACAGGCATCGATAATGTTAATTATTAAGAAAAAGATGGCATCAACTGGGTGCACATCAATTACCAGATGCTTAATACTGTCACAAATAAAGATTACTACCCTCTCCCATGGATTAACGACGCTTTGTATTGTATGTATGGGGGTAACTGCTTTCTGCCATGGATTTGAATTCAAGGTGCTGGTAGATTAATTTGCCAGAGGTGGAATGGGATAAATGCGCTATAATAACCTCTAAGGGGTTTTTCCAACCCACGCATGTGCCCCAGGGTTATGTAACGCCTCAGCTACGTTTCAGCGGGCTATGGACACAATCTTAGGTGAATTGAACCAGACTAGTATCCTATTCTATATTGATGATATTAATGTGTTCGCTTAATGTTCACAGAACACCTAGACCACTTAAAACAAGTGTTCTTCCGATTTGAGGACACTAACATCAAGATCAAGGCTTAAAACTGTCACTTTTTAAGGAGAAATTGGAGTACCTTGGGTTCGTGGTAGACTTAAAAGTGCTTACACTTTAGCTGGCAAATTTGAAAGCTATACATAAGATGACTCGGCCAAGCAATAAGTATGATATCAAGTTTTTTTGGTAATAGTTAGTTACTACCAGCGGTTCATACCTAAATTTAGCTGTATTAAGGCACCGCTCTTTGAGAAATTGTAATGAAAGCCACCTTTGACTAGACTGAACGTTTCCAAAAGGCTTTGACATCCTATGAACTGCATTGGTTACCGCACCAGTTCTGCAATACCTAAACTTTAAAAGTGAAATTATTGTACAAATTGGACGCTTATCTTTCCGCTGTAGGGGAAGTATTAACCCAGATGGATAATGATGGCGTAGAGCGCCCCTTCGCATTTTTAGCCATACTTTAAACTTTCTGAACGTAATTACACTGTGACTGAGTTGGAGTGTTTAGCGGTGATATACATAATATAAAAAGTTCTGGGTATCCCTCGATGTGGTAAAATTTTAAGTGGTAATGGATCATGAATCCTTGCATTGGCTGCAGAATCTTTGTGAACCTGAAGGATGGCTTGCGTAATGGGCATTAAAGCTCCAAGCATATGTAATTGAGATACTATGCCTTCTGGGGGAAAACATCAGAATGCAGACTGTATCTCGCGCTTACTAATGGTCACCATTAATGTGGATTTGGCTGACATAATGTATAAGAAGACGATTGTGGGAAAATATCACGATGAACCGCCACGCGTGATCAAAGTGCTAGATGGACTTAATGAGATACCTTCTTGCGCATTGGAGAATATAGTAAGAATATTGGAGAAGCGACACTGAGATTTACAAAGCCCTACGCTAGACCAGCGAATATAGTGGATTCCCATAAGGTGGTAGGTCATGGAGGGTTGTGAAAAACGTTGGAGTTCTTGCGACACTACAATTATTAGGAGAGTATAAATTATGACGTACTTGAGATGGTTGATTATTTTCACCAATATCAAGTGAGAAACTTTTCCACAAGAAGACCACCTACCATCTGACTAAGCCTCAGTTTGCATGACATACTGTTTCCCTTGATTTAGTGCGGCCTCTATTGAATGGCGCAAACTGCTCAAGTATATAATAGTAGCCATCAATCACATGATAAAATGGGTGGAAGCAAAAACAATCAACGATTTTGGGGCTTTAGCCGCCGCCAAGTTTATCATGGAGTGTGTTATACTGTGACATGGCTGTCCGAAATTTACCCTCATGGACATCAGAACCAATTTCAGGTTGCATGTCATGCTCAACTTTTAACGAACTAATAGCAATCTTTAGGGTCTTAACTATACCCTATCACCATAAATTTAGTGGAATGGTGGAATGTGCTAGCGGAACATTGCTAAATATTTTCTGCAAGCTTTTAAAGGATCGTCCTTTGAGTAGAGTACCCTCCTATCTACCACTGTCTTTGCTTATAAACATCAGCTAATACTAGTCAAAAGGGAAGAGTCTTTTTTCCAATTGCTTTAAGGTAGACAGATGGCTTTGCCCGCTTTGCTTTACTCCTGTGTGGATGATACTGGTAAAGTAGAACTGCAGCAATCTCTGACCAACTTAACAGACATGCTGATAAAACTTCAAACAGAATCTTATTCTACCAGTTTAGCTAAGAAGTTTTGTGATCAGTATGCTGCAAAGTAGACATTGCGGACTCCCACAATTTGATATAGGTTATCATGTCTTGTTACATGACCAACATAAATTTGGAAGGAATAACAAGCTTGCTAACATCTGGACTGGACCATTTGAAATATTCAAGAAGACTGGTATTGGTGCCTACACCATTAAGGAACCTACAGGTAGTCAGATTATCAACCAAGTACACAGGAATTTCTTTGAGAAATATACGAAATTGAAACTTATAATACAGACAAGTGGAGGCTATGTTGAGATATTGGTATGATTGGACAATAACTATATAATCATCAGATTGTACCTTATTAGTTGAAGTGAGCTACAAGGTTTAGGTGTTAGATTATGTTAAATGAAAGTGAATTGATCAAAGTGATAATAGTTTGGCAAGTTGAGGAAATCTATCAAAAGCCTTAATGATGGGAAAAACTCCTAAAATTTTAATGAATAGAGAGTTATTAAGTTTGTGGGCAAAATTGACTGAGAAGATTGATGAATAAGAACTTATTGAGAGTTTATAAGTGGGAATTAACTTAGTAGGAAACAAAAAAGTAGCAGAATTAGTCAGTTATTTTTTATAGTAAATGAGTATCTTTTGGAGGGATAGCTTCATATTTTATATATAATTATTATTTACTAAAGATTAGCGATCTTCATATCATCTGTCCGTTGTTCAGTGGTGTTAAACCTGTGCTACCAGCTTAACAGCTTTAATCAATACTGACAAAAGTTAAAAAAAACTATGGTACAGCCATCCATACAGTTGTATGCAAAGAAATTGGTTTAACCTGAACACCAGCCAGGCCTTTCTAAAATTGAAAAATTTTATCCAGTAGATGTTCAGTGAACTAGATGGACTCACAAGTAAAAATTTAGAATTTTAATGGGGTTTTATACAGCTAAAATAGGGAAAGGGAAAAATGAAGTAACAGCAGTACCTGTTGGTGATCAAACCATATTTTTTTAAAGAATAAGGAACTGGACTAGGTACACTACTGTTAGGAAAATTTCACTATTTGGTCACAGCAGATCAACATCTATACTAATAAAAGCAAGTGTGTGTGAGATGCTCAGAAAAAACTAGAGCTTAAAGAGCTCTGAAAATTTGGGTATAGGTGGACGGGAGGGGATCTATGTGCACCTTGAAGCCAGATATTTAAGTTTTATAGTAAAATGAAAAGTTTTATATGTGAGGAGTGAAGATTTTATATGTTTTAATGGAAATCAGTATATTGTTATGGCTGAGAAGTTTGATATTCAGTTGATTTTATAGTTTAGATGGTTTTGGAGAGCGATTAGTGGATTTGGGTTGATTAATAAGCTTAACATTTTTAATAAAAAAGTTAGTAATTAGTTGATTCAATAAGTTATTTGGCTTTGGTTAGTGGTTGGTGATTTTTGTTTTGATAAATTTAGTTTTAGTTTATAAAGCAGCTGGTAATTTTTGTTGTTTTGATACATTTAGTTCTGGTTTATGAAGCAATTGGTGATTAGTTGATTTAGTATCTAATGGTTTTTAGCTAAGTGGTTTAGTATTTTAATCGTTACAATAGGTTTAATTGGGTATGGCTGAATGGTTGGTAATTTTATGTTATCTAGTATAATTTAGTTACTTAATTTTATTGATAACCATCTACAAATACAAAAACTATAAAATTATCAGATAAACTTTAAGCTTACAAAAAAATATGTGTTAAACTGGTTATCAGCAAGGATTAGCCTAAAAGTTTTCTTTACAAAACTATCATTCTTTTTATTTAATTATATTGAATGCATTTTCTCAAGAAAATAACCAAAAATCACCAAATTTGGTACAAGCATTCTATAAGGACTGGGAATTGTAATATATTTTTTTAATAAACCCTTATAAATTTTAAAATAAGTCCTTTACTAGATCTATTAAATATGTCTAATACTAATTATATAGCAATTTGGCTGGTATTTTCATATTCATTTAATTCTATTTTTCATAGGATTTGATAAGTGGTTGGTAGTTTATTGCTGGTTTGTAAGTCCAACCATTGGTTTTTGCTGAAGGATGGTTCGTTTTTTGGTTGATTTGGTACCCAATAGTTTCAAGTAAGTAATTGATGATTTAGTTAATTTGAAAGTCTTAATCGATTCTAGCTAAGTGGTTGGGAGTTGGTATATTGAATAGGTTCAATAGTTTCGAAATTATTGATGTCTAACTACCAATATTAATACTAAAATAATTCAGAATCTTCTGTAAGTTATAAACAATCTAGCAAAGCATGGGTATTCTATTTTTATTTATAGTTGTAAATCCAACTTATATCTGACCTGGCAAATTTGAGTGGTACTGATTTCACTAAGAGGAATATTCATTTCGCTGCAATTGCGCTTGGTGTGGTAGTGATTACTCCTTCATCAGATGGAAGGTTGCGCCCATGGCTAAGCCATATATGGCAGTTCCATTTGGTAAAGAAGGGGTTTATCATGCCAGTACCTCTCAGGTATGGCTTTGTTTTTGAAAACAATGATGAGGGGAGGTAAATGAGGGTTTCAAGCTTGAAGGTGACATGATTGATCTAAGTTCACCAACCATCAATCTATTTTTTAACACAACTAGAACTGGTGGAGGGAACCTTTTGGGAACAATCACTACCAATCATCCACTATCTTTGCCTTCTGTTCACCACCACTCATGACTCACCTCTCAAAGATACTCATTAATTCTTGGATAGTAAGCGGATGATTAAGAGGCGTGATTTTCTAGATATAAATGTTGTTACCCATCTCTCATCTATCTCATAGGCATAATCACTTAGGGGCCTAAAAGGGAAAGGCATCAGATTATTCTCCTTTTATGTGCAAAGTGGTAAATTCTAAAAATCAAACCACAAGGGATGTTCCTCAAGGCTTACATCAACCTTCTTTTATTAAACTGTGGTAAGACCCTCTTTGAAAGTCAGGTTCTCTTTCCAAAGATCAGTTGACTATCAAAGCTGGATAGTATGGAGGGTTCAAATAGATTAAGATGGGATTCTGAGCAATTTTAATTCCATTACATATTATATTATATAATATAATATCCCAAACCAATAAGTTAGTCTTGATTCAGGTAGAATCAAATTAGGAATATGATTAGATTTTTTTGAAACCAAACTTGGGTTCCTTGCAGATGGTTTAAACTTGTAGCATAAATTTGAGTTCCAGTGGACATGGCTTAGCCACTTCAGGATTCACAAAGGTCTATCTTTGGCTTTCAAACATAAATACTTATTTAGTATATAAGATTATAGGTTGCCATCATTCTGAATTATTTATTAAAATGTTTTAAACCTTTTGTAGGTTTATTGATGTTTAATATGGTAAGGTTGATATTATCTTTAATAATAGAGTTATCAGATCAATCATAATAAATATAAAAGGTAAAAAAGGTTGCTACAAAGCACATGATAGATTCAGATAGAAATAATTTCTTCTAAAACGGATAGGACGTCTTACTATGAGGATCAGACCATTTGATGTAGTATTTGAAACCCATTAGGATTTAAGCCTAATATCCTGAGACTTGGCCTTAAGGGAAGTGTTAAGGTTTGCCCCAGAATAAGGCTGTGACAAACGGGGTCCTTCCACATAGCCACAAAACAGTTGGGCAAGAGGGCCCAGGTGAGGGCACACAAACATGAGAGTGCTGCTGTGGTTAGATCTTTTGTTCGCTGGCTTGATGTGTAATTGAGGCATCTTTGAAATATGGTGAAAAAGATGCTCACACTGAGGAGAACAGTATGTCCACCAGAGAGAGCATACAGAGAGGCAACTGCACTGTCAAAATCCGAGGAATGGTCAATTTTTCACTCAAAATCCAGGGTTTTCCTCCAAAATCTGAATAAATGATTTTAAAATTTAAAATTTTATAATTGATTTTTAAGGTTTTTATTATATATATTTGAAGATGAAGTTGTCCTGAACTCCTTCGCCTGGGTGAATTTATGTTAGGAAGTGGGGTATATGTGGGAATCTGTTTCTGCAGAGTCCATGGATGGCGGGCTATCCGTGGGCCTATTTTGAGAATCTCAGCCTCTGACTTTCGCATCAAGGCCCATTCTAGAACGTTTGTTGAGTACCCCTAGCATAACGCGGACTTTTCCATATATAATTTCCTTCTTTGGGGATGAATCAGGGCTTGACACTCTTTTGCTTCCATTTTTGGTATAATTTGGCTTGGCAGCCCCTGATTTTCTAGGCTTACCTTAGCCGTGGCTCTTGATATTCTCATCTAGTGGTGGGTTTGGCTTGGCAGCTCCAGATTTTCTGTGCTGCCCAATGCCATGGTTCTCAATGTTTCCATTTTTGGCATAATTTCAGATTGGCAGCCCCTGATTCGCTGGGCTGCCCTTTGCTGTTGTCATTATCATTATTTAGTTCATTGGACTTTGGGCTGCCAGCCTTAGATTGGCCCATTCGCCATTTGCGTTGACCCTTGCCACCTCTGATCTAAGGTTTAGTCGATTTGTCAGCATTTGATTTGTCAGAATGCCTTTTGTGAGGGTCGTTATCCTCAAACCCTATGTTTTTATTATTATTATCTACATTACTAAGAGCCCTGATCCCCACCTTAGGGGGGTCAGGGCTATGTGGTGGTCAGGCAGCGCCTTGACTGTCATATCACCCCCCTCAGAGGAGAGCCCCTTGCGCCCTCAGTATTCCTCCACCTTCTGGGGACAGTTAGTGCAATTGGCAGCTGTTTGCCACGAGGATTCTTCTTTTGGGTAGCTGACCCATTTTACCAAGTATCACTGCTTTTTGCGAGTGATCTTGTTATCCAGAATCTCCTTCACCTCGTACACCGCCTCCCCTGGGTTGTCCAACTGGACCAGCTCCAGCTTTGCTGGATGGGGCCTTCATATTTCTTGAGCTGTGAAACATGCGAAACCAGGTGTGCACGCGATCCTTCTGGGTATTATAGTTCATACGCCACATTATTCACCTGTCAGAGGACCTTGTAGGGTCCTAGGTTGACGGGTTCAAACTTCCTACACTGTACTGAGGGTATTTAATGCTTGGAATTTATCAAGACATAAAATCCATCTTTGAGAGGCAGAGCTTCAGATCGATGCACATCTGCCTTACTCTTCTGGGCTTCCACCTTCTCCAGGTTTCTCTCAATGTCTTAAGATTTTCCCTCATTCCAATCACTAAATCATCTGACGCAGGGTTCATTCCCTAGCGTGTCCCTCCAACATCCATGGGTGATAACCGTGACTTTTGAAAAAGGGCGACATTCCAGTTGATGAGTGTGCCAGGTTGTTGTATGCAAACTGTGAAATTCTCAGCCACTTGATCCAATGATCTTTTCATGTGGTGATGTAGCACCGTAGGTACTGTTCAAGGGTCTGATTGACCCTCTCCATCTGGCCATCCAATTGGGGATGGTAAGTGGAGGAACGGCATGGTTAAATCTTAAGATTTTCAAGGAGGTGTTCTTAGAACCTAGAGATGAACTGCGGGCCCCTGTCTGAGATGATCTCATCCAGGAGTCCATGTCAGGCAAAAACTACCCTCATGAAGATTTCAGCCATGTCCCTCACCATGACCTAGGAGGTGCGTGGGAAAAACTCAGCATATTTTGTCAGTCAGTCCATTACCACCATGACTGCATCATAGCCCTCTTATTTTGGGAGCCCAAAGATGTAATACATGCTAAGGTAGGTCTATAGAATTTGTGCAATATTCTTTGGGTTTAACTTCCCTGCGAGTTTGCTTCAAGATGGCTTTGATCAGGCACAGGTAAGGCAACGTGCGGTCTACCCTTTTACAGTTCCTGCTAGGACCAGGCAGGAGTAGTTCTGGAATATCAGATCAATGGTTTCCCCACACCAGGGTGTCCCACCAGGGGGTGGTCATGGCATAACTCCATTACTTCAGTTTTAAGCTTGAGTGTTGGGACCTGTTAATTCTCAGCATAGAGTCTTGATTCCACTGAGTCAGTTTGCAGGGGTATTATCCACTGAGCAACCAAATCAGACGATATGAAGATCGCCAATTCTAATAAAAACTTAATAAACATTTATATGGAGCTATCGCCCCTTATTTCGACCTTTATTATTTTACTAATTTGCAGACCTCTCAACAACAACCTAATTACCAAAAGAAGTCCTCTTCTCAATCCTTAATGTGGCTCTTTATATCTCGATTTCCCAAGATGGATGCATCCTTGGCTTGGTAGTCTTCTATTCTTTTTAACTTTTACTAGAAACTCTCATTTATATAAAATCTTAGCATAATTCCCCCATTCTCGCTGATTGTTTGACATTTTAATCGACTATTATTTGTATACTTCTTTTTGTCAATCTTGAGACTCATCTTAATTCCCCCTCAAATCCGCCAGTATAGTCGCATATCATCCAGTCATATCAACTTCCTGACATTACCACCCCTTTGACTGGATGATATGCTCTTACTGTTTGTATGCTCAAAGGAACTTCGCATGGACTCAGTTGATAACCTGACTCCCAGCTGGTTCCTTAATTGTGTAGACATCCATGCCAGTCTTCTCAATAATCTCAAATAGGCCAATCCAAATGTCGGAGAGCTTGTTTTTCCTCCCAAAACCGTGCTGATCATGGAATAAAACATGGTCCCCTACAGCAAACAGCGGAAGTATGGTTCATCTCTTCTGATCAGCTGCAGATTGTGAATCTTCTTAGCCCAACTGGTAGAGTAGGCTTCCTTTTCAGCTTTATCAATGTATCCGTAAGAGTCTTCAAATGTCGCTGGGGGTCCACCCCACCAGTATCCTCTACACACGAGTAAAGCAAGGCAGGAAGAGCTGGATGTCAACCATACAGCAGTTAGAACGGGCTCTTACCAGTGGACAAATGATAGCTGATATTATATGTGAACACAGCTTTAGGTACAAGGGAACTCCATTCTGAGGGTCAATCCTTTACCAATTTATGAAGTATGTTTACTAGGGTTCTGTTAACCCCACTCCTACATTATATTTGATTCTGGATGATATGGGATGGTCAAAACCCTGCAAATTGCCATCAACTCGTTCAACTTTAGCAGAATGTGCAAAGTGAAATTGGCTCCGTTATCCATTAAAATGATTTTTGGGCAGCTGTGTCACTGTATAACACACTCCATAATAAACTTGGCAGTGGTGACCGCACCCAGGTCATTATTGGCCCTGGCCTCCACCCATCAAGTCAAATGATAGATGGTGACAATTATATACTTGGATCGATTGGTGCTAGTTGGGAGAGGTCCCACTAAATCAATGGAAATGCTGTGCTAGGCGAACCAGGGTTTGACCAGCTGGTATGTGGTTTTCTTGTGGAATGGCTTTTCCAAATGACAATGATGGCAACAATTAACCATTTTTAATACATCGTAATTCAAGCTCTCCCAGTAGTATTAGGGTTGCAAAAACTCCAGCGCTTTCCATAATCCTTCATGACCTACAGCCTGATAAGCATCCATAATAATTGCAGGTCTGGCCAAAGGTTTAGGGAAACTCAACGTTGAGTCTCTGATCCACTTATTGTTCTCCCCCACTTAGGATAGTATCTGCCCTGAGTCAATCTAGTACCTTGATCACCTGCAGCGGCTCAACCTGGTATTTGTTCACCACCTTCTTCTCATAATTATGTCAGCTAAATCTGCTGTGCTAGTGACCATTGGTAGCCGAGAAAGACAATCTGCATTTTGATGTTTCGCTCCCAGATGGTGTACAATCTCGAAATTGTACGCCTGGGGCTTAAGTGTCCAACGTGCAAGCCGCCCTTCTGGTTCATGCAGATTC